>CM076572.1:830325057-830515359 GCA_034641835.2 Pinus albicaulis | reverse complement strand
TTTGGCATTTTTGGGGTTTTCGCCAAAAGCTCATAAATGCGCCATTTCAGTTTGAAGAGTCGTCAAGGGAGGAGGGTGATGCCAATGGATTCCATAATTTCATGAGCAGCTCTCCAGCGATTTTCAGGGCATTTGAAGATCATTCTCCCCTCCAAATTGGCGAAAAACCGCCTCATTTTGCACATTCTGCCCGCCCTATCAGCAGCCTGCTATTTTCTGGGTTTTTGCGCACAGGTACATTTTTGAGGGACTTTCAGAGATCAGATTGAGGTGATTCCACTTGCGCCGGAAAGCAGACACAGAGAGCTTTCCAGCGGGCCGTCATGAGCCTCATTTCGACATCGGGAAGGCTGCCAAATGTTTCCGGCAAGTCGGGGGACCTTTTTCTGATATAAATTTGAAGTATTTTTGTAATTTTTGAACCTCAAAAATCTGCTTTTTCCAAATGTGCGTTTAGCTATTTTTGCACTTGGAAAATGATGCAAAGTCATATAATTTCCGTTTTTAGCATTTTTTTAGATATTTTATGGGATATTTTGTGCCTTGGGCTTTGCAAAGCCTCGAGGACAAGTTTAGATATTTTGACTTGGCCAATGGGATAGCTAGTTGCTCCATGAGGTTTTCCTCCTTCTAGCCTATTTATCCCATGGTTCTCATTGTAAATCAGAGGCTGAACTTGAGAGAAGAATTAATGCATTGGTCATATGAGCTTTGAAGAATACACTTGATTTATGATTTTTGGACTGCCTCTTAGATGCTTTTGAGGAATGTTGAAGGCTTGTTGATGGATTCCTTGACATGGTAGAATGGTATAGTGCTTCTTAATGTGTTTTGTCTTCTAGTTTTCACTCATAATTCATTTTTCTTGCTGCTATAGATCAGTAAAGATTGATTTTGAGACATGCCCATGGAAGCACCTCAAAATCCCTGAATCTTCATAGCTTGATGTTTTTCTTCTCCCTTAGTTATGCTAAAGAATTCTTAGCTGCTCTTTAGTAACCTAAGGTATTGTTGCTAAGTTTTATTCATCAGTTCCATGTATGTTGAGTAGGATGTATGGTTTGCCCTACCTACCTATCAGCTGCCCATAGTTCTATCCATAAAACTTTCTCTTTGACTGATTTGTTGATCATCTTGTTGAACCAAGGAGGCCTAGTCCCGATCTAGCCCTTTGCCTAAAACTATGAAAACTTATTTTTCCAAGTGCCCAATGACTTAGAGACTATGTTTAGGCATTTCGGCATAGTTTATGAGTTGTTAGTTTGTCTCATGTGTTTTCCCCAAAGTCTGATAGCCATTTCCCGAAGTTAGAGGGTCTTATACCTCTATGTATGGCTGGAATGTTTGATTTCTATGCATTGATTAGCTTATAGTTATTCCTAGCATGATTAATGGCTTTCTATTACATGTTTATGTCTGCTATTAACTAGTTTGCACTTGAAATCCCTTGTCTTTCACCAACTTATTGTTCATTTAATCCATTTTGCCCAGAGATCCCTTCTATTGTGAATCAAATCGGCCCTACAGCAGCTTTACATCATCACTTCATAGCTTCCTTGACCTGTTTGACCACATAGCCCAATTTATCTACATCTTGTTATCCAGTTTATGTATTTGATCAGTTTCATCCCTCACAAACTTAAAAACTAAAAAAACCAAAAACACACTTCATAACTAGCCTAATATCAGAACATCGCAAGTAAACACACCGACATCTTTTGCACTTGTAGAGAGAGCCCTCTCTGAGTCCAGGAAGGCTAGGTCCTTGGGCTCCAAAGCTTGGTTTGATGTTACATCGTCATTTGGCTAGCCAATCGGCCAAATCACGGGACCCTAACAGAACGCAGTCTTCACATCCATCTGATGAATGTGCCACCCCATCTGCGCTGAGAGAGCAAGGATCGTCCGTATGGAAGATTACCTTGCGACAGGTGCAAAAGTCTCCTCATAATCAATCCCCTCGATCTGTGAAAAGCCACGGGCGATAAATCTCACCTTGTACTTCTCCACACTCCCATCAGCCGCCTGCTTCACTTTGTAGATCCATCGCGAACCCACCACTGATTTCCCCACCGGTCTTGGGACAATCTCCCATGCACTGTTCCTGACGATCGAATCATATTCTTTGATCATGGCATCAACCCATGCGGGTTCCTCCACAGCTTCCTCAAAAGAGGATGGCTCCGTCACAACATATTGACTCACAAGAGCCATGTATCCAGTGTACCGATCCGGTGACTGTCTCTGTCTGCGCTGTGCTGTAGGTGGTCCTACAACCTTCTCTGCATCCCGAGCCAGTCGCTCAGCTTCTGTAGTGCGCATGCACCCTCTGATGGTTGGCGCTACATGGGTGGTTTCTTCCACCTCCTGAACTTCCTCTTGTGGTTGATCCAAATCCGGAAGCTCCTCCTTAGGAACTAACAGCTCCTCATCTGCATGCAAGTGTAGCTCCCTCTTAAGCGAACACTGCATGGCTTTCTCCTCCTGAAATTTTATATCCCGTCGCACAACAGTCTTGCGACTGTCTGACAAATACACCCGGTAGTTGTGAGGTGTATCATTGTACCCCACAAATATTCCAACCTCAGCAGTTGGATCTAGCTTCCTTCTCGCATCCTTCGTCACATGCATGTAGATAGGAGAACCAAAAATCCGCAAATGGGAAATATCAGGCCTCTTGCCATAATAAGCCTCCTCCGGTGTACTCATGCCAAGAACCTTGTGAGGACAACGGTTCTGCACATACACTGTTGTATTGCATGCCTCAGCCCACAAGTGAAGGGGTAGGCCCTAATCATGCAACATCGCCCGTGCAGCACCCACGATCGTTCTGTTCTTCCGCTCAGCCACCCCGTTCTGCTGTGGGTTATGGGGTGCGATAAGCTCTCTCCGAATCCCTTCTACGCTGCAGAACTCCTTGAATTCAGCCGAGATGAATTCACCACCGTTATCACTCCTTAGAGCAATCACCTTCTTCCCCGACTCCTTCTTGACCAGTGCTTTAAACTCACAGAACTTCGCGAATGTATCGCTCTTCTTCGACATGAAGAAGATCCAGCACTTTCGAGAGAAATCATCAACAAAGATCACACAATACTTGTGCTTTGCTGTCGAAGCAACTGAGAAAGGACCACACACGTCTGTGTGAACTCTCTCAAGGATCGTCGTGGCGCGACTATCCTTCTCGTGAAAGGTGGCTTTCACATACTTCCCTAAAGTACACCCCTTGCACTGATCTGACTGCGTAAGAGTGCCCTTAGGAAGCCTAGTAGAAATCTGCTGCAGGATCTTCAAAGCTCCATGGTGAAGGTGGCCCAATCTCCTGTGCCACAGTTCGCCCTCATCATCCCGGCTCACCACTTCTCCCGCCTTGCATGCCATTGTTGTGCAGCCATCTACCTGCAACTGATAAAGGTTCTTGGTTCGAACCCCTATCTTCCGGGTCTCTCCAGTAGTCTTACTGCGCAGGAAGGCTTTTCCTTCGCTGAAGACCACATCATACCCTTTATCTTCCAACATCGCCACAGAGATCAAGTTCTTCTTCAATCCAGGTACATGCATGACATCCTTCAATACAAAGGGTTTACCAGACTCCCTCTGAAAGGATATGGTACCGATACCAGTCGTACTGTATCTACCATCATCGCCCATCTCGATGTGCACACCCAAATCTTTGTCCTCCAAATCTGAGAACAAATCCCGATCTCCCGTCATATGAAATGACGCACCGCTGTCCAAGAACCACACCGATCCCAACACACTTGAAACCAAGCATGCGATCAGTGAAAATTCAAGCTCGAACTGTGAAGCCAAAGCTTCTCCATCTGCGGATCTTCCCGCTTGCTTGTTCTTCTTCTTCTTTGGACAATTGGTAGCATAATGTCCGTGATCATGGCAGTGAAAACACTTCACTTTCGCCATATCCTGCTTCTTGCCCTTTGCACCAGAATGAGAGGTTTTCTTACCCTTCCCCTTCTTTGCTTTGGCCACCAAAGCGCAATTTTCTTCATCGGCTCCCTTTGATGAAGATCCATCTCGAGTAGTCCTCCTTATCTCCTCCTGCATGAGATACGCCCAAAGGCGCTCCCATCCCGGCAGCTTCTCCCGACCATTGACACTATCTTGATATGAGTGCCAAGCCTTCGGAAGACCAAGGAGAGCCAGGTCGACCATGTCCTCGTCATCGACAGTCACCCCCACACTTCCCAGCTCATCTCTGCACTGAGTGAACTTCGTGAGGTATTTGGCGATACTGTCGCCTTTCTCCATCTTGATGTTCCTGAGCTTATCTTTGAGCGCCAGCTTCCTTTGGTCACTCTTACTCTGGAATAGATCCGTCAAATATTTCCACATTATAAATGGAGAAGCCTTTCCATGCAGGCTAGATACAATATGATCCTTGACGCCCTCCAACAGGATCCTTCGACATTTCGCCATCTTCTTTTGCCATGCATCGACTTCAGCAGGATCAGTGGGCTTTTGGACATCCGTATCTACGAACTCCTTGAGACCATTATCTTCTAATACTGCTTCCATGCGATCCTTCCATGAAACATAATTCGAACTGCCTTCAAGAGCATATTCGAGTCGCAAACCGTTGAAAGACATTTTCAACACTGGCACCAAGAAAACAAAACTGCTGCAAAATTTCGAATTCTACCTCAAAGCTCAACCGCTCTAGATCTGTGAGAACAAATTATTTCTAGCATAGAGATTGACTGCAAGGGGCATTTACCGGACCTTTCACTTTCCGAAGAAAGATGAATCCGGAGGCTACCTGGCCCGCATGCAGACTCTGTCTACCGAAATAAGTTTGTAATCACTGTGATGATCAATCTCTGCTTCAATAGCTCGGATACCATGTAGAAATTTGCTGAATAATAATTAATTATCCACCGAGACTATCCTGATCACATACAATTCGAATTTATATGCAACACATAATCTCTTCCACTCAGATCATCAAACATGCGGAAATAAAATCAAGCGATAACACATCAAATCATCATACACATTAACACAGTATGTATGGAGAAAGCTTATAGCTGAAAACCCCGCAGCTATTGTGTATATTATAATGGAGAAATCAAGTAACAAACTCAGTACAATACTCGTCACAAGTACTCAGTACTTTCTCATACAGTTACCCACAATCTAGCTCAGTTTTGAACAGGTTACTGGTTCAAAACTCACCGCCAATTGCCTTGCCTCTATTGCGCAATCCAGGCCTGTCTATATAGAGATCCAAGGTTCGAATCTCCTTGGCTTGACGGCGCAATCATCATGGGCAATTCCTCCAAGTGTGGTGCAAATCTCATGCACAACTGATGTCGCCACTGATAGCTAACTCCACCCTTTCATCTACCTCTTTCACTGGTCTCCACTGAACTGATCATGCACTGTAGTGAACTTATGTGTTCTTGAGTTGAATAATGAGTTACTAATTAATGAATTAAATAATATTTAATTCACTCCACTCATAACTAATTGATTAGCTAGTTAAACTAATCTCAACAAGTTCAACTAAAATAAACAGAACACAACTCCACTAGCTGTCTCATTAACTCCACCAAACTTCTGCCACTGAAGTCCTAACTGAAGTCAACCATGCATGATGCCATCAAACCCTAGGAATAACGTAATTCCTCTGTCATATGCATGAGCCACTTCCAAGGCTCGAACTGAAGTGCTCCAAGAGAGTAAACTGAAGTTTATAGTCCAAATATTATTAAGGGTAAATAATATTTGACTTCCCTATTTTAAGGAGAGGCAGTCTAAAAATAGACTTCGACCTATAGGTCCAAAAAATAGAGTCCCATCTATTTTTTACCAACATGACCAATGCTCCAAGAATCTCATACTGCAATCCCCGGACCATGCTCCATATGTCTAAAAATAGACATAGTCTAAAAATAGATTTTGCGCCAGAATTTGCCTGCGGGCCCACTTAGTGAAGGCGACTTCATTTCACTAAGCTCCATCATCTTGCTGCATTTTCAACAAGGCACAAGATCTAATAGAAGATCCAAACACAATTTCCATGGATAGTCATAATGTTGATGTAAATGTTGAAGGACTTGACTTGGCCAAAGAGGAGTTATTTGGCTACTTAGACTTGCTTCAAAACAATCCTCCTGATACTTTGACCAAGATTGAAAATTTAATTTCTTTGGTTAAAACAATGTTGGATGACTCCATCAATCTTCATATTATGGATTATGACTTCACATGTGGGTTGGGTGCTTTTGAGTCATCTTCGAATAGGAAGAAGAGCTTCCTGATCCAAAAAAAGAGAAGAAAAACAAGAAAACAAAATGAAATATTGCAATTGATTTGAATATCAGTGTAGATGAATATGAACAATTTGAGTTTGAACAAGTCAACAAACGAGGTCTCCCTCGCTCCAACAATGCATCATTTTCCAGGTTTCTTGTGATATATTTGTTTTCAATTTGTTTTAACTATTTATTAATGTATTACATGTATTTAATGTATTATTGTTGTGTTGAAAATTTTCATGTATGTTCGATATGTGGTGAGGTTATGTTTGTTGATTTGGGAAATTTATCCCAATTGTCAATTAAGGTCAGTAATGATAACTCCATGCATCTACATTCAACCTTTCAATACATTGATTGTTTAGTATGTTATGGAAGATAAATTTCACAGGGTTGTTCTATAATTTCTTTATGCTTGCATACATTGGTGTCTAACCATGAATATGATATCTAAATTTAAATGGAAGCAGCATAAATGTAGCAAAAATTGCAACAACATAATTTAACCTAATAGCAACAAAAAGGAAAACATGTAAAAGGCAATTTTACCAATTTTTGGTAACTGCTAATTTCTAATTACGATATATTACTAGAGAATAATATATATTACAACAAAAAAAAATTTTGCGTTTGTTGACTATGAGTTGTCGCAACAGTGGAAATGAGTGTCAACAACGATGAGCCACTAAGTGTCAGCGAAGATGAGGGATATAATGTTAGCAATGATGAGGGAGTGAAACTCAACAATAGTAAGCTAGTGAATGTAAGAAGCAACACATCTGTCTGTCTGACTCTGTGTTTGAAGGGGGACATTCATGAATATTGTTGATATTATACTGACTATGTGCTACTTCATCAACACAAAGATACCCTAATTTTTCCTGAATTCATTCCACCATGCAAAATTTTCTTTATTTTTTAGGTTATAGGACTTTGTATATCCTTTTTGGAAGTCATATCATTGGATAATGAAAATTAATACCAATCTAGTTATTCCCACAGTCTTCCATGCAAGAAATATATCACCGTCGAACATTCGAAAAAATAAGCAGTATGTCAAATATTCGACAATCATCGGTCGGCGTCCTCTTCGGATACTCGACGAAAAAATCAACGGAAGGAAACGTCGATACCTTAACATTCTCGTTGGATAGAATTCCTAATTTTTTTATGCATATCACTGTTGAATATTTGACGAAATAGGAAAGACATTGAATATTTGACAATCACCGATATTCGTCCTCGTCGGATACTCGACGAAGAAATCGACAGAAGGAAACTTTGATACCTCAACACTCTCTTCAGATATAACTCCCTTTTGTCGCCTATCTAATTCTTAATCCTCAACCTAAAAGTTTCAAAGCGACAACACATATGTCACACAATTTACTTATTGCTTCAATTAACCGACGACTCAACACTGGTTTTTCTGATCATTCAAAATTACTTGTGTGTCAAATATCCATCACATATAGGACACATCTGCATTGGTTTTAAAGCACTATAGAGGCAACACTTTTGTCACACAATTTACTTATTCGTTCAATCACACGACACATGACTGTTGGGTTCTTCCGTCGGACAAAGAGACCCATGTTTCGATTATTTAACTATGTATTGGTGGCAGACCTATCGAATATTCGACGTTGGGATCGTTGGATATCCAACAATCTGTAGCGTTGCCAAACTAACCTATAAATTTTGCCTTTTTAATGACCATTTTGTCCTTTCTTTGTGTCAGATAAGTGAAAATTGTACCATCGCATATCCGGTGGTTACTAAATTGTCGATTATTTGGTAGAATTCTAGCCATGATTTGATAAACACCGATGTGCCAGATAGTCAATGCCAATAAGTCGCATATTCGACTAATATTCGTTGGATTTTTTCCCTATTTATAGTAGTTCTCCTATGTTCACGAGAAAAAATTACGCATTTTTTAAGGTAAGAATGAAAACTTACATAATGTATCTTGGTGCAGATGTATGGGATGTAGTGCAGAATGGCTACACAAATCTAGATGTATTGATTAACAAAGATCATAAGCTTGAATTCACTTGCAATGCTAAAGAAATGAATGCAATCCTAGGTGGTCTACCTGAATTAGAGTTAGTTAAAGTCATGCACTGCACAACATCCAAATAAATATGGGATAATTTGATGAGTTTTTACGAAGGCGACAATAAGGTAAAGAAAGCCAAACTACAAGTCTACAAAATGCAATTTGAATAATTAAAGATGAATCAGGATGAGGACATTGCTAATTTTTTCCTTGATGTGGATGAAATATTCAACACCATAAGAGGGATTGTTGAACCTATGGGTGATTCCTTTGCAGTTCAAAAGGTGTTGAGATCTCTTCTTGCCAAATTCAAGGCCAAAGTATTAGCCATTGGGGAGATGCAATATCTTAACACACTAACATTGGATAAGTTGCATGGAACACTAACAACCTATGAAATACGAATCTTAAAGGAGGAAACCTTCAAAACTGAAAAGAAGAGAAAATAAGATCAAGAATAATTGAGTTATGGATCTAATGAAGAAGAGGAAATTTTTTAGCAGAATGAAGAGAGGATCTAGACAATACAAAGCCTTAAGTTATAATTTTTTAATTATGGAAGAGTAGGTCATTGTATACCTAAATATTCACATAAGGAAGAAAATAATGAATATTATCATAAGGAGAAGGATATATATAGGAAATTAAAGAAGGAAAATAAATCAAGAAGAAGATTTTTTATACCCAAGAAGAGCACAATTCCTTAGAATATGGAGATGGACAATCCTCTAATGAATAAATAACAAAATACTTCATGCTGGTGGCCTTAGAAACTCTAGATGAAGGAAAAATTGAGTTTGATGAAGAAGAGGTTGAAGTAGATCTAGAAGGTGAACTAATAAATGCCTTAGAATAAATTCAAAGGCTTGAGAAAAAGAATAAGGTAGAAAAACATGTTGGTGAAATTTGAAAAAGATAAGAATTGCTTTTAAGATTCATCACGTTTTCTTATACAAATTAAGTTGGAAGAAGCAAATAAAATTGAATACACTTTGTTACAATAGTTTAAAGATAAGGGCAAGGAGAGTGAAAAGCTAGAAGAATAAATAGACTCTCCTAGAAAAGGAATTTGAAAAAAAAAATACTTAACTAAACCAATGATCAGCTCTTAGAAAGGATCTAACAAATTATAGGATATCCTAAGTATTCAAATATATACTCTTACCAAAATTGGTCTAGGCTATGAAGGAGAATCAAGCATGAAGAAAGATGAAGACAAAGAACCAATCAACTTTGTTGAAGTAGTCAAAGTACCAAAAAAAAAATGCAACCAAAGGAAATGAAAAGACTCAACAATAGAAAAAGAAAGGTTATAATAGAAATTCAAACAACCACAAAGATCAAGTGAGAAGTCAACAAAGATCTCATTTCCCACAAAGAGGAATCCATAAAAAAAGTAGTACATCATATCATCAAAGCCAAATGGCTTCCAAGTACTAAAATATATTCCATGGTTATTATTATGCGTGTACAAATTATGGACATAAAGTTGTAAATTTTATAGCTTATCTTATAAATAATCAGATAATAAATGAAATAAATAAATACTATCATTCAAACAAAGATAACATATTTGTAAACTCCCCCCGATCGGGGTGCCATGTTAAGGCAAATGGGTTGCGACTGGTGTCACGCAGCGACGTGCACCCGACCATCCATTAAGTCCAGTAACGGACCCAGCTTACAGATGGTATGAGGAACGTACCAAGCACACTTCACCATAATGGAAGGTGAAGAAACTTCTTGCTTCCAGAAAATCCTGTCAGGACATCGTTGGAAAAAGCACCGCTCAAGAACCGGGTTAAGGTAACAGGTAAAGGAGAAATAAGGTATTGTTTTCGGCAGGCGAATTCCAGAGGAGTCTGAGGATAAGGAGGCGGGTTTGCAGCACCGACTGTATACTTGGTATGTCATGGCTCTCGCAACATACGTATTTCAATTACCTGTTCCTGTTCATTATAACGAAGGCGACATCATGTTAGTGGATGGTTTCTTTGACATGCATGCAGTTTTTCGAGTCAATAGCTGGTCTTATTTTCAATTTGGGAATATATTTAGTCTCCTCTGTTTCAAATGGAATGAAGGGTCCATCACTGTTGCTTGCATGCTGGTTTTTATTATTTCGGCTCAAGCAGTTGACCCCTGTTTTATAACCCTGTCCTCATTCCAGTATGATGCTCAGTTAAATTCTTTGTTTCAGTATGATACTCAGTTAAAGACCCTTTTGTGTTTACACAATCTCGAAGGGTCCGTCAATGGTTTATTCCAAGTTGATCCTTGTTTTATAACCCACTCTTCGTTCCCCTATGATGTTCAATTACAGACCCTCTTGTGCTCCTCTTTATGGGTGGCTCAATTTAAGGCCTGAGTTTTGTGGCCTATCAACAATGTTGAATTATCTCAAGCCTATGAGTTGGCCTATATGTCCAGGCAAGATAACTCCGTAGTCCAAAGATGGCCTCCTCAGAATAATTAACCATTGTTTTGCATAAGGGTAACCTTTGCTCTGTTTCATAGTTTTGGCTTCCCTAGTAGTTATTTGAATCTTGTTAGTCAATCTCTCTATTGCTATGGTTTTTGGAAAATTATTTTATGCTATACGGTCTCTGCGACTCTTCTGTCTACCTTTCATGCTACTGTTATCGACAACAATGATTGCATGCCAACAAATTCTGTGGTTCCGCCTACTTATAAGGAGGTAGTGGGCCCCATCAAAGATCAAATGAACTCTGTTATTGATTTTTCCTTGTCATATATAGGATTGTTTCACATTTTCACAGGGATTACACTAGAGATGTCAATGTTTGTTCGTCAGTTCAAAAACATGGAAAAAGGTCAAACTAGGAAACGACGGGGTACAGGAAGAGGGAAGCAGAAGCTTCCAATTCATAATGCGGGACCAAGTAAGCGTGGTAGAAAAACTAAAAAATAATTTAACGAGAATATTTTTGATATTTATGCAACTAGAAACCCACCTTATGTTCGCAACATAATTCAGGGCTGGGAGAGAGAGAGAAAGCACAAAGAAGAAGACATTGAACAGCAAGAAGCCACCATGGAATTCATCTCGGACCCCGGGAATACAAGAGGGAGGCTATCTCTCTTTCACCAATCTATCCATACCTATTAGATTCTTAAATGTGTTTCGGCGAAGGCCATGACTAGTATGCAAGAAATGGAAGGAAACCCTAATGTGGTTTTAGTTCTGCAGGAAATCAAACAAAAATTCAAGACATTGGAGTATCTCAGTATCATGCAACGACGAGAATTCGCAGATTTGAACACCATCTTCAAGCTATGCAGCAAGTAGATATGCTAGGTTCTACTGCAAAGGACCAGACTCCTATTGACTCTTCTGATGGATGACCCTATATATTAATAGTTTTTACTGATTTTTGCGGCAAGTTTTTACTACTTTCGGTTATACTTTGATGGACATAGTAAAGTAGATATATCGGCAAGTAGACGAAAGAAACAATTTCAATACTGGTTGGATTTTAACTCATTAAGGTGGCCAATAGACTTGGTTTCCTTCGGCCAGGTTGAGGCCACTAATTTCTTAAGTATATGTATGGCAATCTGCTCTTTTTTTTATAAATAGAAAATGGTAAGGCTATATGAAATTTACCCAAAAAAAACATATTTGTAAACTCATAAAGGAATAATATCAAGGATGAAATCATTTTGATCCTTTTTTTGATGATATTGAATTTTATAATTTTCATAAATATGGACATAAGGTAGTTGAGTGTAGAACCAAAAAATTCAAATCATCTCCTCAAATCAAGCAAACTAAAGAGGAACCCAAGACATAGAAGAAGAAAAAGGAAGAAAAAAATGAAGAGTGTGGCATTGTCTCATATGAACAAAATCAAGGAATCCATTGGTATGTCGATAGTGGATGTTCCATGCATATGAATGGAGATAGGAATAAATTCATGTCATTAAGAAAAGGAAATGTTTTTAATCTTACTTTCATCAACGATGCTCTAGGAAAGATCATGGGCAAAGGCATAATCAAATTAGTAAATGGAAGAGGTCAAGATAAGAATGTTCTTTTTGTAGATGGACTCAAGCACAACTTGTTGAGTGTGACCCAATTGTGTGACCAAGGGTATGATGCCATCTTTCGCTCCCAGGGTAGTGAAATAAAAACATCAAACATAGGAGAAGTAGTGGCTAAATATGCAATAACATAAAGTAATGAATACATATTAAATGAATAAATGAAAAATGTTGTTTGGGGAAGTATGATGAGAGTTGGTTATGGCATAGAATATTGGGACTTATTAACTTGACCATATTCCAAAACTTAACGAAAAGGAAGTTGTGAGGGACTTGCCAAATTTTTTAAAGCCAAGCAATACAATCTATAAATCATGTCAAGTTGGAAAGCAAGTTTGAGTGCCCTTCAAGACTAAATAAAACTCAACTACCATAACCTTACAACTAGTTTATATAGACTTCTATGGTCCTTCAAGGATTGAGACTCCAAGTGGTGAATGATACTTTATGCTAATCATCGATTATTATAGAGGCCTTAAGTGGGTTTCATTTTCAAGGGACAAGTATGAAGCCTTTAAAAGGTTCAAAAGCTTCAAAGTGATGGTTGAAAACCAAACTAACTGCAAATCAAAATGTCTAAGATCAGGCAAGGGTGGTGAGTTTACTTCAAATGAGTTTGATGACTACTATGAAGAGAATGACATAAGAAGGAAATTCACAATTGCAAATACTCCACAATAGAATGGTGTGGTTGAAAGGAAAAAATGGCAAGAGAAATTTTGGATGAGAAACATATTAGAAAGGAAATTTGGGTTGAAGTTGTTCATACAATAGTCCATATTATAAATAAAGCTCACTTCATGCCAAACAAGGAAAATACTCCCTATGAACTATGGTACGGAAAACAAACCTCAATAAAGCACTTCAAATTATTTTGTAGCACATGCTACATCAAGAATAATGATAGCAATCTTGGTAAGTTCAATGCAAGGGTCGATAAAGGAACATTTTTAGGGTATTCAACTATGAGCAAAGGTTATTTATGTTACAATAAAATATTACACAAAATAATTGATAGCATTGATGTGAAAGTGGGACAAGATATATCAACCTACCTAATAAAACCAACAATGAAGATGAATTTGAACAACTTGAAGAATCAAGAGAAGAAGAAGATGATGATGAAGCAGAGTGCAATCATGAAAAAACCCCCTCAAGGTATGTACAAAATCAACACCCTTCAAATCAAATCATTGGAAATAAGGAAGAAAGAGTTCAAACTTGAAGAATATTAATGAATACCTCAAGTCAAGCACATATTGTTATGTTTTCCATGATTGAACCAAAAAAATTCTTAGGAAAGCCAAGATGAGGATTGGATAAAATCTATGAATGAGGAATTAGATCATATTGAGAAAAGTCATACTTGGGAATTGGTTCCAAGACCATTAAATAAAAATGCATTGACACAAAATGGGTCTTTAGGAAAAAATTAAATGAGGATGGATAAGTTGTGAGAAATAAGGCCATATTATAGGTAATGAGAATATTTCTAGCGTTTGCATGTTACAAGAATTTCAAAGTTTACCAGATGGATGTAAAACCAACATTATTGAATGATGAGCTTGAAGAAGAGGTTTATATTGAACAACCTGAATATTTTTAGCTATTAGAAAATATCAAGGTATTGTGTAGGATGAAAAAGGAATTGCATGGACTAAAACAAGCACCCAGGGCATGGTATTCAAGATTAGGCATACATCTACAACAACAAGGACTTAAAAGACGAGTATTTGATAGTAATATGTATATCAAATTTTAAAATGATAATATTTAATTTTTGTTGTTTATGTTGATGACATCATTTTTGGTAGTAATGCATATTTACTTACCAAAAATTTTGCAGCTGATATGCATGTTGAATTTGAGATGTCTATGCTTGGGGAAATTTTATTTTTCCTTGGGCTATATATTACACAATCATCAAAAGGTATATTCATATCCCAAAGAAAGTACATCAAATAAATTTCGAGGAAATTTGGAATGGAATAATTCTCACTTGTTGGTATTCCTATGGTGACTGGATGTAAGCTTAGCAAAGATGATGAGTCACTAGAGGTAAATCAAACAATGTATAGATCAATAATTGGAAACATTCTTTAACCAATTGCCTTGCATACAAACATTATGCAAGTTGTTGATGCAGTTGCAAGGTGTAAATCATCCCCTAAACAAATTCATCTCTTATCTTGCAAGAGTATTTTTAGATATTTGAGAGTCAATGGACTATGGTATATGGTATTCAAATGGTCAAAATTTCTCATTAACTACATACATAGAGGTTGATTGACTTGGAAGTGTAGATGATAGGAAAAGCACAATTGGTGGTGCTTTATTTCTTGTAAATTTATTATTGGCATGGTTAAGAAAAAATAAAACCTCTATCTCCCTTTCAAATGTTGAAGTAGAGTACATAGTAGCTCGAACAAGTTGTACTCAATTTTTTTGGATAAAGAAAATATTACAAGACATGAAGGTAACTTATGATGAACCCATTCCCATTATATGTGACAACATGTGTGCTATCAGTGTATCCAAGAATCATGTTCTCCATTCAAAAACCAAGCATATCCCAATAAAGCACCATTTCCTTAGAATGGGTGGTTAATCAAATTATGAAGTTAAAGTATATCTCAAAAAAGGAACAGGTTATTGATATCTTCACAAAGCTTGTTTCCCAATAACATTTTGAGTATTTAAGGAAAAAGTTATAAGTGGCATCTCACTCTTCACTTCATTATATTTCTTCACAAGAAAAGAGGTAAGTTGTCCAAATATGTCCAAGGATGGTTGTAATATTAGAGAAAATAAAAGGGACCAAGATCAGGGGGAGTTTTCAGATTAGGAGGAGTAGTATAATTTTATGGGGAGCATAGTCCAAATTCAAGGATAGTGGCATGGTAATATTGTAATAATATCAATTGATTTCAGTAAAAGGAGGAGAATAATTAGTAGCATATTGTATCCTTTTAGGAGGAGTACCTAGGCCCTTTTTCCATTGATGTCAAAGGGGGAGGATGAGAAAACATTGGAGATGAAAAATGTATAGAGATATTGAAGATGGAGAGTGATCAATCATTGACTCTTCAACAACAAAGGGGGAGAGTAAGTAGACAATGATAATTTTTTCAGCTAGAAAAAGGATGTGTTTCCATCAATGACCATAAATTTTTGGGGGTGTCTCCATCAATGTCAAAGGGGGATATTGTTAAGCAAGTTGGCAGTTGATGTCATTCATGTCAAGTCTAGTCATTTAAATCAAGTGATGACAAATTCAGGGTGAGCTTATTGATCTCGTCGATTGATGTGTGTTGTGTTTTCTAATTCCTTGATGTATAACCTAGTAGCCTATGTTTGAAGCCATTTTTTCTTTAGGTAACAAATTCAAAAGAACATAAAAATTTCTTAGTTGGATATCCCTCTCAAAGAGATTTACAATTGTACATGGAACTTAGTCAAAATCATAGGGAATGAGGAGAAAAATACTTTAAAGTAAAGGCAATTTTAGCAGGCATAAATGGTTTCAAGAAATTTGGGCATCTGGTTCATCTGAGGTGTAGCAAGTTGTCATTTAGAAGAAATGGGAAAATTCAAAATTAATCCAATCATCCAGGGCATTCGGACTCATTAGGCATCTAGAACATATATGGTGCAGAAGGTTTATGTGTGGCCAAAACAATTTAGTATTGTATCAGCCAAATTTATTCAGGCATCTAGACTCATTTGACATGCGCTAAGCTATCTGGACATTTGGGCCTCTTAATTTTCATTCACAAATAGAATAATCATATATGGAATCAATCGTATTTATCCAAGCTCCAAGGTCATCTAGGCATTTGGGATTCGTGGAGGTGTAATAGGAAAGACACAACAAAAAAATCCATATGCCATATTTTCCAATACCAAACCAAAGTGGACCCCAACATGACATTGCAACACATGTGCCGACAGATAGTAGTGACAGAGAATGATGTGGCTCAAGTTGATTACATGGCACTTGATGTTCGTGATATGTGGCAGGTGGATTTGGTCTTTTTGGGAAACCAAGTGGCATTTTTTCGAATCACACATGGCAACGATGTCACATGATACATGGAAGATGAGGTGGCAGTGACTTGGCAAAGCCTAGAGTTTTATGCTAGGGAGTGGTTTTGTAAGCCTTCGCAGTATTAAACAATTTTGGCCTTGTGGGTGAACTAGAAGTTGGAGCTCTAGTGGAATGTGGTGGTGGAAATATATCAAAGTTCCCAAAAAATAATGGTTATGTTTATTGGGATGGTTAGTTAGCATTGAAGCCCAGGAGATGAGCAACCAACGAAGAGTGGAAGAGAAATGGGTGATAGACAAAGGTTGATAAAAGGAGATTAGGGAATGTGAATTTCTTATATGGAAAGTGACAGATCACACACCCTCCCCCTTGGTAAATCTTGGAAAGGATGTCGCCAGATTTGGACAACTCACAACATTAGTCTGGCATGCTTCAAAAAGGTGGGGGTCATTGAACTACATAGGCAAAAACTCACAAACTCCCCCTGCCCCTCGTTGTTAATTGTATTATAGAGCGGAGGATGGGGTGGTGAAATTTTAGCCATCGATTGAAATAAAATCACTTGGCACACTTACAAATGTGTTGGATGTTTAACAATTGGGAAAATGCTCTAGTCCAGGGCTAAGCACCTTAGGGGCTTAAGATCGTGGTTCAAGTTTGCAGTCATGTGCACTTGGGAGCTAACCATAAAGGGTTGTGAACAAAAAATTGACATTCATGCACCAAAATACAATCAAGTGATTACATGCTATTTTAAAGGAAAAATTAAAGGTGCAACATCTATAAAAAGGAAATTAGATGATGTAAAATTTGTGAGTTCCCATGCAAAATGTAGAGTACGAATTGTAGTTGATGAGTAGAAGTGTTACACAGTGATTTGTCACCGTCCCTACCATTCCCCATCCCGCACAATGGAGGACCCATTTTGTGACCTGTGAACATTGTCATGCCTTGAAAACATCATCAATGCATTCCTCTAAGCATGAGCTTCAATTTCCCTAAAGACATCTCCTTGCAAAAATCATGAAAAACATCTCCTTTTGCATTGGCGCGGGTAGACAGTTTAGCACTCGCGCCAATGGGGAAAATCCTACAAAGAGGCCGCGCCAACTGGCGCTCTGTCCCAGAGCACTAGTCACACCAGCCAATTTAAGGAGTGTTTTTTAAATAAAGATGGCGGAAGTTGTGTTTCAACAAACTCAGAAACCATTGCCTATCTTGAGTTGGGAGGTTTGGCTGTGGGAGTTCTATGGAAGGGAAGTGGTTTTGCCACCTCCCATGGAACCTTCCTTGTTGATGGGGCCAATCCCATAATAATAGGGATCCCAACTCCCTCCTTCCCCATCTATAAAAGCCTGCTCAATCCTATGGCAAGCTAGTCTTGAAGTGCCTAAGCTTTGAATCTCCATATTCCCAAGAGCCTTTGTGCTGTAAAGAGCCCTCTTTTTCCCTTAAGGCCGACTCAAGTAAGGAGACCATCGTCGAGAGACTCTGGAGAGGTTTTCCCTTTCCCTGGCGAGCTTTGCGAGACGTGAACGACTGGAGACCCATCCGAAGGAGACCACGACGTCAGAACATTGGTTGTAATCTCTTTCGATTGTTATTTAATGAATGATTACGATTATGGTTCCCCTCTATTTTTGATTATGTTAATATGAGTAGTATCCTTTCTAATTGATATTTAGTTGCGTATGTTGGATTTTATGCTTGTATCTATTTGTTTCTTGCATGTGCAGGTGTCCATCCGCGGAGATCGTGGAGGATCGTGATCTGCCGAGGCTGAGGAACGGGAACGCTCTCTTCTTCAGATCGTAGCATTGGATTCCGGGTAGGCCTCCATCTTTGGTCTTTTCATTCGTAACTAGGAACTTGCGTCGTAACATTTCGTGATTGTTGCTAGACCCCTGCTGGGCTAGTAGGGATCGCCTCTATCCGCAGAGGGGATTTACCTCCTCAACAATTTGGCGACTCTGCTGGGGATCGTCTAGACTTCACTATCTCGTTTGGATTGTCTCGTTTGATTGTTTTATGATTTTCCTTGCTTGGTTAGCCTTCTGGGTTGGGTTCTTTTGCTGTTTTTTTCTTCTTGGTTTGCTTAGTTTACATTGATCTGCTTATGGAGTAGTTCTTTTTTAATTTTGGCTGAGAAACTCGACTGGCGCGATTTTTAGCCCGACAGTCGTGCCAATTGGCGCATGTTGCTTTTGTTTAGCCCGCGCCAATTGCTTTCTGGCGCCAGTTTCAGCCTTACAGTCGCGCCACTCCTGTAGGGTTTTTGAGTTTTCTTAGTTTTGAGCTCTCTGGATCTGGTCAGTGCTTTTCTTCTTGATTTTCCGACTACCTGAGTGTGTTGGAGTCCTGTTTGACTGGGAATTCACCTCTGTCCTTTGGTTGTTTGCTTTTATCTATCGATTTCACGTTTTAAGCCCTAGGGCATCTAGTGGCTTAGTGTATCGAGCCCTCCTTGGGAGTTTTGGTGTTTCGTTTGTCCGGTCGACTTCCTTAGTGCTCCTCCGCATCCTCTTAGTAGTTGTTCACTGTTTTGTTGCGATTTTTGGGTGATTGCTCGTTTTTCATTCAAATTTCGTTTGGTCTTGCTTTGGGCCTAGATCACACGGTCCATTGGAGCCTTTGAGTCTTTTGCTTGGTTTTGAGAGACTTTGGTCGATTTGGGATCTGATTGCTTGTGTCATTGAGTGAAATTTGTTTGTTTTGCTCTCTCAATATCGTTTCTCAAGTTGTTCCGTTTGTTTTCAGTTTGTTTAGTGCATTTAACTATCAAACGTTGAAAATTTAAAAAAAAAAATCTCTTTTGCTTTTGGTTAATTAGTGCAAATTGTAATCTTTTCGATTTTGCTAGTGATTAGTGATTCGAATGAAAAGTTTCCAATTTCATTAGTTGCATTAGAGATCTCATTGTTTGTCTTCCGATCATTTCATTTGTGTAAAAGCTCTCAACTCTTCTGTAACTAGTTTTCATCGAACGAAATGTTGGACTGTGGCATGTAGCTTTGCATTTAAGAGTCTTTTAAGACATTACATACGATAGGGCCTGAAAATTGAAACCTAATTGAAGATCAACTACAAAATTTATTCAATTAACCTAAGGTAGCATTGAAATCTAACGAAACATATTTAGTGGTCTAGGCTAGAGACGTGTTCCGGCGTCTTTAAACCTAGCAGCTGTCACTCGCCTTTTGGCTTTAGACAGCGCTAGTACGGACTTGTGCTCCCCGTACCGTCGCGTATATAAAGGGAGACCCCTCTAGGTTTTCAATCCTTTATCCCACGGGAGGCAGGTTTGTACCGCCTATGCAAACAAATACCACAGACAGGCATTCGGGGAGATTACCTGCACGTACGGAAAGTCCTTGGTCGATTTCTGTTTCATTATTGAAACCAAGGTGTATATTGCAGTTCACGGATATTTGGTACACCCTTTGTGCCTAGCATTTCCTGAGTAGTCATTTGGTCTTTTCTGACTCCCTAAACTTGAAAATACTGTCAAGCGCTTGTCCTTTCACGCTTGTGTCAAATCTGAAAGAGATAGAGTCATATTTTATCGTTTCTCGACTCTTAAAACATGAAACGGTAAAGTTTCTTACTTTTCAATGTGGTAAAAAATTAATCACCCACGATTACACGCCCGCTTAGATATTGCTTGTTGACCGTTTGATCGTGTGTCTTAACTCATTTTCAGCCCGTGTGTGTGTTTGCTTCTTTTTCTCTGGTCTTTTGCCACAGTGGCGGAACCTTCAGTTTCGTCTACTGGTAGTCCTTACACGGAAGATTCTTCAAAGGCTTCCCAATCCTTTGCTGAACCGCAGCAGCCTGTTGTTTCCGAGTTTCCTGACGGGGGACCGGTTCTCGCTGAGCAACCCTTTGGAGGACCAGTTGAGTTCAATTGGCCCTTTTCGGACCCTGTGTCCGAATTGAGATTAGGAGCTGATTTCTTTTCTCTTACATCGGGTTCGCCTTTTGTTGCTGCTGTATTTCCTCCTAGTCCTCGCCGTCTCTTGCGTGATTTAATGGCAGGATCAACCATGAGTGATTCTAGTGAGGATCCCAACGTCTGGTGAAGACTATCAGCTCTTCCCACGAAGATTTTTTGAGGGAGAAAACTCTGAGCTGGCTAACATGTCAACAGCCAGTCCTTCTTTACCACAGGGATACAGATCTCTGGGTCAGATCATTTCCGCTGCAGCCTCTATGGGAATATCATCTCCTACTTCGAGGCCAGCTGCTACTACACCCGGGGTGTCTCCTCAGACGCCCGTCACTTCTGTTCCCGTCCGGCCCACTGTTTGTGTGGTCGCTTCTTCTCCTGTTGTCTCAGGATCTGCTACTAGGGCTGGGCCAACTCCTAAAGATGTCTATCTAGCCACTGCTATACCGGAGAACATATCTCCGAAGGAGTATCGGTTGTCTTTGCAACAGCCGAACGCCGAGGTTGGACCGTCCTCCCAAGATCCATACCGATCTTATTTTTCGCACTATGCACAGGATGGTACTCTCGTGTATGCTTTTCCAGGTCAGTATGACGAGCATGGGGAGATTTTGCGTCTACCCGCTCCTAAGGCTTTCCTCTATGCTCAAGGTTTACCCCATCACCAGGCTTATAACCCGCAAGGGCAACCTTTCCAAGGCCAACCTGCGGGCCAACCTGGTTATCCCTATGACCCACAAGGGCAGCCCATCCAGGGCTACCCTGCGGGCCAGCAAGGGTCATCGTACAGTCCGCAAGGACAGTATCAAAGCCCTTCCGGTCAACCTGTCTAGCCTCAGCTGGGGTACCAACCGGGACCAGTCTATGGTCCTGGGGGGCAAATCCAGCCTTCTTTACCGATGCAACCGCAGTATCCTGTTGTTTCTAACGTTGCATATCAGCCAGGACCATTCTATGGTTCTGCTCCAGGCCAACCGGTTCATCCGGTACAACCCGGTGTTCCGCCTCCAGGCCAACCGGCCCATCCGATGCAACCTGGGGCTCACTTACAGCCAGGTCAACCTGCGCAACCGGCACCGCCTGTCTATCCGGGTCAACCTGGTCATTTAGGTCAGCCCTCTCAGTTGGGTCAACCTGTTCATTCAGGGCAGCCCGCTCATTCCATTCACCCTGCTCAGCAGCCGACTCATTCAATGCCGCAGCCAAATCAACAGCTACGCCCTACATATCAGGCTCCGCAGGGTTCCACTTTTCAGCAGCCTACTTATCCTCAGGGTGGTTATTATCCTCATGGTCAGTCTCAACCGAACTATAACCACCCCAGAGGCTCTCAGTATTATCCTCCGCCACCCAGTTTTACCTACACTCAGCAGCCAAATCCAAACGCTGCTTATACGGGGCCGACGCCTAATCAGGGTCCGTACCCTAGTTATCAAGCCCCACACTATGGTTACCAGCATCCAACTCAGTCTGGTTATACGACCTACGCCCCCTACGGTCAGAATCCTGCAGGATAGAACCCGTGGGGGCAGGGATATTCACAACCATCGTGGAGTATGGGTACCGGACCTCATCCTGGGCCTGGCATGACGGTTAATCCTCCATTGCCGTTCCTGGCTACCTTGGAGCTGCCGGATGTTTCAAAGTTGACCAATGATCCGATTTTACATAATCCATATTGGCCTCTGGTTCCCACCAAGATACCAGGTGATTGTCCCAAGTTCGAGGGAAAAGCTGGAGAGGACCCCCAGGCGCATGTGATGACGTATCACCTTTGGTGTTCGTCTAACTCTTGGGTCGACGATTCAATCCGTTTGCGCCTCTTCCAGCGTACTTTAACTGGAGCTTCTGCTAAGTGGTACATAGAGTTACCCCGTGGCATTTTCCAAGATTTCAATTCTTTAGCCATGGCTTTCCTCATGCATTTTCAGTTACCGGTTCGGTATGAAGCCGGGACGCACCTCCTGACTTCCCTGAAGCAGGACAAAGCCACTCACATCTCAGATCACATTCATGAGTGGCGGCGCCGTCGTAGACTGATCAAGTTTCACATACCTGATCAGATATTGACTCACTGGTTCACCACCTCCTTTGTGAATAAAATCGCTCAGGATATCGCGATGGGAGCGTGCGTGACGGAGGAACAAGCCATCGCGCGTGCCCAGTACCTGGATCTTGTCTATTCTCAGTCCGGCACGCTTTATGACATCTTGACTGATGCTCCACGGCCCGGAACCACTAAGGCTCTGCCTACCCCTGCGGTGGATGGTGTCATTGGTTCTGTCTCTCAGAATTCGAAGAAATCTTCGAATGGGAAGCAGAAGGCTAATTCTTCCAACAATACTTCTGCTAATCCCGCCTCATCCGATTCTGGAAAAACCGCGGAGGTGAATGCCGTGCAGGCCAATCCTGTGGACAAGTCCTCCAAGGGGAAGAAGAAGGGCAAAGGCAAATCTAAATCTGATGCCCCGAAACTAGAATCTAAATCTCATACTGAGGATGGCTCCCAGCATAAACCGAAGTACCCTTGCCTCATCTGTGAAGGGGACCATTATACTAAGGATTGTCCACGACGATCTGAGGTTAGTCAACTTTTTAAGGGCCCTAAAGGGACTCCGGCTGTTTTAAAAGAGCTATTTCCATCGCAGCAGACCCAGATGGTCGAACAACCGTCACCATCTGCACCGTTTGGGTCTCAGGTTTTCATGGTGAAGAGTGTTGCACCTATCTCTGTCGCTACGCGGTCGAAGGATTACAACGAATCACGACAGGCACTCGGGAAGGCAGTTGCGGATGGGCCGCCTCCCCCACCTGTCTCTGGTCCATTGGAAATCGAGAAGCCTACTCTTGAACCCGTTGTGAAGCCACCTCCTAAAGGTGTCCTTCAAAGATCTTCTTATAATCCAAATGCTCGTGCCGCTCAACATTACAGCATTGTTGAGGATTTGGCACAGGCGCCGTCTGCCATGTCTGCGCTAGAAGTTCTTCAAAGTTGTCCTTCGCAATGGAAGGCTTTACTGTCTGCAATCGGGGGCATTGATCCCGCTGACTCGAGTCTTCTCACCTTCGATTTGGAGAATTTCACTCCCCGGCTTCCACATCAAATCACTCTGGTTATTCAAGTCGGGATTAACGGTCTGAACATTCATAGGGCCGTCGTGGATGAGGGTGCATCTACCTGCGTTATGTCCTCCGCTTGCTGGAAGGCCATCGGCTCTCCAGCCCTGTCGTCATCTCCCAATGCCCTTGAGGCATTTGATGGTCGAGAATCTAAACCCCTGGGCGTTCTCGAGAGTCTAGCGATCACATTACAGGGAAAAACTGTCAACGTAGAAGTGGAAGTGGTTGACGCTAAACTCAACTACAATATACTTCTTGGCCGCAGCTGGACCCATGCCATGCTCTGCGTGCCATCCACCATCTTTCGATTCATTAAGTTCCCTCACGAGGTCAAGATTGTCACGGTGGATCAGTTGTCATTTTTCACCTCTTCCTCTGAGAAAAACGTGCCATACGTGGACCAAATTCCGAATCCCCCAGACAGTGTGGGACCTAGTCTCTTCAAGGACCCGGTCCTCATGGGTATTTTTCCCGCACCACCACCGCATACCGCTCAAGTCAACATGTTGTCCAAGTCTGATGACCCCTGGCTTATTCCTACACCTGAGCAGGTATATGAGTTTGGAGAATCCATGCCTTTAACGCCAGTAGAGATAAACTACTATGAGATTGTTGCTGCATCGGATCCTCCACCTCCTCAGCATGCTCCTTTGAGCATGGCTCTCGACGTCTACTCGCAATCCCCCTGGCTTGGTCAGGCTGATTCACCTGATCCTCTCAGAGAGACTTTTCCTTCCGATGAGGCTATCATTGAAACTATGTCTCTTGAGGAGCTGCCTTGGGGCGATGGACATCATCGCTCCTCGTTTATGCCTAGCTTGGGGGCAATGACTGATTGTCTAGAGCGTTATGCTACTCAGGTTCCTTCCCCTCCTCTTCAAACGCCCATCTTGACGCACGAGGTTTTTTCGGAGGGTAACCTGGGTAATATTACTCAAACTATTCCAATCAACATCTCCGTTAAACCGGGGATCGTTGAGAATGTTCATGTGGGTGTGACTTGTTCTCCCGATGAGATTCAAGTCTATACCGATATTTTCAAAGAATTCAGAGATGTTTTCGCATGGTCTTACGAGGAAATGCCGGGGATTGATCCTAGTATTGTAGTGCACGAGATTCCAACCTATTCAGGTGTGAAACCCGTGCGCCAACGCTTACGCCCCATGCATCCTCGGAAAGCCGCCGCCATCAAGGCAGAAGTTGAAAAACTTCTAAACGCGGGTTTTATTTATCCCATCCCCCTCACAGAATGGGTGTCTAACATTGTCCCTGTCGATAAAAAGCAGGGTACAATTAGATTCTGTGTCGATTATCGCGACATCAATCGCGCCTGTCCAAAGGATAATTATCCCACTCCGTTTATAGACCAGATTATCGACGAATGTGCTGGGAGTGAGATCTATTCCTTAATGGACGTTTTCTCAGGATATAACCAAATCAATATTGCACCTGAGGATCAACACAAGACCACATTCATCTGTCTGTGGGGTACTTTCGCGTATAAAAAACTCCCGTTCGGCTTAAAGAACGCTGGAGCCACTTTTCAGTGTGCGATGTCCTACGTTTTTCATGACATTCGCCATATCGTTCAGCCTTATCTGGACGACTTGCCAGCCCATTCGGGTAAGCGAGAGGACCATCCTGAGCATCTCCGCCAGATCTTTCTTCGTTGCAGACGCTACAATATCAGGCTCAATCCTCATAAATGTGTCTTCTGCGTTGATTCTGGCCGTCTTTTAGGATTCATAGTCTCGAAAGACGGAATTCGCCTTGACCCTCTAAAGGTTGAGGCCATCGTAAATCTCCCATCACCCTCCTCCCTGTATCAGTTACAGAGTCTGCAAGGGAAAGCGAACTTTCTTCGGCGCTTTATCCTGAATTATGCCGAGGTGGCCAAAGGATTCACTCGTTTGTTAAAGCAGAACGTTCCCTTTCATTGGGACGAAATTGCTCAGGAATCCTTTGAGAAGCTGAAGACGTTGCTTGTCAATGCTCCGTTGCTTCGTCCTCCGGACTACCACCGCGACTTCACTTTATATCTTGCCGCCGCATTTAGCACCATAGCCATGGTCTTGGTGCAGGATGACGATGATGGTGATGAACATGTTGTTTATTATCTGTCACGGAACCTTCTCGATCCAGAAACGCGTTATGCTCATGTCGAGAAGTTGGCATTAGCAGCAGTACACGCCGTGCAACGCTTTCGCCATTACATCCTTTTGCGTACGATAACAGTGGTTTCATACTGCAACCCTATGACGTATATTATTTCTAGACAATTACTGGGGGGAAAGTACTCCAAATGGATTGTGATCCTGCATGAGTTTGACTTAGAGTTCACTACCGCTAAGTCAACTAAATCACTGGTCTTCGCGGATCTGATATGCTCTCTCCCTACAGACTCTGCTCCCTCACACTCTGAAGACCATATACCGGACGAAACGCTTTTCCTCATCAGTACTCGTGACCCTTGGTACGGTGACATAATAGTGTATCTTCAGACCTCGAAATTTCGGTCTGAGTTGGATAAAGCTGCCCGTCGTCGGATTCGGCACCAGTCCCAGCCCTACCGTATAGTAGGAGATACCTTATACCGCATTGGAGTAGATTCGGTGCTCCGGCAATGCCTAACCTTGGAAGAGGCTGAAAAGGTCCTAAATGACTGCCACAGTGGCGCCTGTGGTGGACATATGTCCGGGTATGCTACTGCCCAGAAGATTCTGCGAGCAGGTTATTTCTGGCCTTCCATATTCAAAGACTGTATCACTGCAGTCCGTAAATGTCATCCATGCCAGATTTTTCAGCGCAAGATGCGCGCGCCACCTTTACCATTGCATCTCGTTATTACCGTCGGCCCTTTTGTGAAATGGGGCATGGATTTTATGACGTGTAACCCTCACTCGGTCGGGGGGCATGCGTATATTATTGTCGTCGTTGACTACTTCACCAAGTGGGCCGAGGCGATGCCTACACTAGCTGCTGACGGGAAAACGGCTGCTCAATTTATATTCAACCACGTTATTGCATGGTTCTGGGTTCCTCAAGCCATCGTCACTGATCACGATACTCACTTCCGAGATTATATGATGGCGGAGCTGACTTCAACGTTGGGCTTGCGTCACAACAGCTTGACACCATATTACCCTCAAGCAAATGGTCAGGTTGAAGCAGTGAACAATGTTTTGGTCACTATGTTTCAGCGAATGGTTGGTATTCACAAATCCAATTGGCATCTCCAACTGTTCTCAGCTCTATGGGCATACCGAACATCTGCAAAGAGTGCAACTGGGTTCACACCATTTCAATTGGTGTATGGCCTGGAAGAAACTCTTCCGGTTGAATGCGAGATTCCTTCGTTAAAATTAGCTGTGGAGCTTCTACCTAATACTTCTGCTGAGGAAGAACGTCTTCTGTATCTGGAACGGTTAGATGAAACCCGTCGTCTGGCTGCTTTGGTTATCGAAGCACAAAAGAAGAGGGTCAAAACTCATTTTGATCAATTTGTTTCTCCTCGTTCCTTTATTGAAGGAGACCTCGTCCTCCTGTACGATCAAGCACATGACAAGCTTGGAGCCGGTAAGTTCCAGCCTATGTGGCACGGGCCCTATATAGTAAAACGTGTTTTGAAAAACGGGGCCTACGAGCTTATAGATTATGAAGGAGTTCCGCTGGCGCAGCCCAGAAATGGGCTGTACCTTAAAAAGTACTATGCCTGAAGCGATTTCTTGGTGTGGTGTGTGTGTACATAGGTGTGTGTTCTTGCATTTGTGTGCATGTATAGTGTGGTGTGCTTTGTAAACATCTTTCTGCTGATCGGGTCTTCCTGGTTGTGCAGATGTCTATTCATCCATTTGTTGGTTTCGCGGATGGTGCCTCCCGCAGTACCAGGAATCTGTCTTCAGCAGCCTGGGTAATCTACGATCCTGCTGGTGAGTTGATCAACCTGCAAGGAGTGTGTCTAGGACGTACCACGAACAACATCGTGGAATATAGTGTTGTGTTAGAATTATTAACCGAGGCAGTAAACCTTGGTATCCGTGAATTGCTCGTGTATCTAGATTCACAGCTTGTGGTGTTACAACTGAACAGACACTATTCAGTAAGAAACCCGTCCATCTTACGTCTGTATCTGCGTATTCGATTACTGGAAAGGAATTTTGACTACATTACATATCATCATATACCCAGGCATTTGAATACATTAACAGATGCAGTAGCAAATTTGGTATTAGACAGACATTTGCGCAATATATAAATCATCATCACATGTAAAGAAAGATCCTTCCAGAAATAGATATGCATATATATACAGATATTGAAATGTTTACATAGAGTGTGTCACATAAAGTCAAAATATACATAATCATCTTAAGTACATCCGGAGACGATACGTCTCTCAAAAAATAGGTGTGGTATAAATCCTACGAGCTAATCCGCATGGTGCTCATGATAGCACGTGACTGCACGCACTAAACGTCTCAGGATTCGGTGGATCCAGCTTGGAACTCCCACCGTATGACATTGGTATGCCATCGGTACGTCTGCCAGCCAAGCATAGTCCGGGATCCCACGGGCAATGCCCTCGAGATTCTAGATCAACTCCTCTCCTCCGGTACCCTCTCCCTGAGGATCAGGGGCGAGTTGAGTCCTCTGTGAGATTGGAGACATCCCAGCTGGTCTCTCAGGTCCCACATCTGCATACATATATAAAATGTGTTAGGACGAATGTGTATTAACAAAAAAACATAAAACATAAAAATAAAAAACATGAGGTCTTACCCAACTCCTCGTCCCAGTCATCTCCTTCTGGCAGTGGGAGATCTGGGTCTCCGGTGAAGTCAGTTCCTGCATAGGGCCAGTCTTCCACTACAATCAGCTGGCGTTGTAACCACCTAAAGAACTCTAGCCTCCAGGACATCTGTTGGCCGCTCTGGGCATTAATGCTGCCCAGCGAGCCATTCTTGGCTCTCGTGGTATTGGATCTGCTACTGAGGCCCCTTGGCCCTGGAAGATTGGTAAGCGTTCCAGAATGAACAATACCAGGATGGAACCATAGCCAAACTGTTTCAGTTTAGCTTTTTTGCATTTTGTGAGCTGCCTTTTCATATTTATTGTTACTGTTGTTTCCCAGTCAAACAATAAGGGACTCATGCATTCTGAGGCTAGCAGGAGTTGGGCCTTTGTGGCCTCGTGCGGTGCCTGCGACCCTGCAGCCTGCGTGATGGTATGTAGGACAACTCTCAATGCCAGATCAGGGATAGTGTGGATATCCACCTTCTTGCTTCCTGATCCCATTTGTGCTCCTCGGCACACTCGTGCCATCACTTCTTCCATCTTCTCCCCGGATGGTCTGCTTCCAGTCAACACAGGGATCGGACCTCTGCGGGACAATCCGGTGATAAAATAAAAATCAGAAACCTCCAGCTCTAATACCTGATCTCGTAACCTGAACACCTGTTCATGTTCATCCCAAATACTGATCAAATACTGGAGGAGCTCGGGCTGAGCTCGTAGACAGGGCGTAAGGAAGAACTTCTTCAGCCCACAGTTTCTGAGGGCGTCCATGCAAGCCTCACTTTGGATGGCCTGTTCATCCTCTTCTCCATGCTCTCGTTCTTTCCATTCAATCACCATTTTTCTTGATTACCTGCATCCATATGGTCATAAACCCTTAGTTAGATCTCTGGTAGGCCTCAAATTCCATGCAATTTGGTTTAAATATCAAATTTTTAGGCGGATTTTTAGGTTCGGCCGCTGGCGCGGCTGTTTTGTGAACATTCGCGCCACGTGGCGCGAGCCCTTTGTATAAAAGAGCCCATTGGCGCGGGTCCGTGCCCGATACCCGCGCCAATGAGCGCAGCCCTAAAATTTCAAAAGTGGCCACAGAGAACTGATTTACAAGGGAAAACTATTAAAAAATGGATGAAAATGTAGAGCAGGGAAGCGCCTCTCACCTGTAGCAGACGAGAAACTGAATGGACAACCGGATCTGTCGCAATCGCCGTCAGAAATTTCTGCTCCAAATGGATCACTGTTGCTTTTTACCAAGGTAAATAGTAAATGTAATTTTATTTTTACCAATTTGGCATATTTATAACTTTTTGACATAAAATGAGTTGTAAAAAGTCATTTTTATCAAATATTTTAATATGTTATGTCGAAAATGGGTTTTACGCTTGCTTGGTATGTGCAGCAACAGGTTTTTGCGACTTTAACGATGGAAATGAGTTGTATTTTATACTTTTTTGGACTCGTTAAATACACGAAAAAGTCACTTTGGAGTCATCTTTCAGCTCTTTTCTGACTCTCTAAACATGAAAATATTGCCGAGGCCCTTGTCGTTTCGATCTCGTTAAAATGGACACGAATCGACATCTACCCAGTATACGTTTACCCCTTTTTCGGGTTGGGATGGATTGATTACGAAAAAGGAATACCCTAGCCTATCGCGACTAGGAGGTTTTCTCGGATATTGTTTTCTACCTTTTCGGATCTGAGGAACTATTTACGAAAAGGGACCTGTGGAGTTTACTTTTCTGTTGTCTTTTCAAACTCTCTAAACATGAAAATACGCCGAGTTCTCCCTTTGTTAGACTCGTTAAACCCTGATGACATCGGATCCAGTCGAAATGACGTTCTCCGAGTTCCTCCTTCCTAGGACTCGTTAAATGCACTAGGATGGATTCGCCCGAAGGGCGGACTTATATTACAAGCATATGCTATTCCCTTCAAGCTTGTTATCAAAAATAATTAGGGTACTCGGGTTGGGGACATCTCATCTCGTTTCTTCACTTTGCCTCCGTGGGTTTGGATAATCCCTTTTGACCTCTCGTCTGCTCATTGCCTTGTCACCATGACCTCTGATCCGTTGATGTCAAATACTGCCAAGTCCACTGTCGTGCCATTTATATGTTCAAGAGAAGTTGGCCTCTGCAAATATCAACCTTCCTTTGATTCTCATGCGATCTTGATTCACAACAAAAACATCATGTTCCTCTGTCTCGTGTCGATGATGTGGGAAACATTATGGCCCACCTTCGATCAAGGTCACTTCCTGTCGACTTCAGCTCATTATCCAGGAAGTTGATCTAGAGACTCCTTTATGGTACCTTGGAGCCTGCATGCCTCAATGGCAGGTTCGTCGCATTCGACGAGAGGTTTTCATCATTGGCCTCCGATCGAGTGATTCTGCGGGTGTTCGACGCCAACTCATTTATTCGCACGCCGTAGATTGTACCTGTAGTACCTTGAGGACCATTGTCATTATTGGTGGTTTCTCTCGCGTCGGTTAACAGCTTTCATCATTGGCTGGTAATCCGACGATGTTCTTGCATGTTCGACTTCAGCTCACATATTCACATGCTTGGACTTGTACTCTGTTGGGTCGAGATGGAGCGCAAGACCCTGGATTGTGTCTGTTGTAATCCAGGCTGCGATTGTGGATTATTATCATTATGTACATGACTCACTGATTGGATGGCTGCGACCATACCTGAGTCTATTTATTTGATCCTCGTTGGATGGCTGCGCCCATACCCTGGATCCGGATTATAGTGTACTCTGTTTCGGATGGTTGCGCCCATACCGCATATACATCATGTACTTGAGATATCAGTTGTATTTTTCTGCGCAGGTTTTCCGACGGCGGGGCTTCAATTGAACATGTTCTCGTAAAGCATTTCACCCCTCTCTCTCTCGGGCCTCATACTTTAGGGGGCATCTGTTACACAGTAATTTGTCACCGTCCCTACCATTCCCCGTCCCGCACAATGGAGGACCCATTTTGTGACCTGTGAACATTGTCATGCCTTGAAAACATCATCAATGCATTCCTCTAAGCATGATCTTCAATTGCCCTAAAGACATCTCATTGCAAAAATCATGAAAAACATCTCCTTTTGCATTGGCGCAGGCAGACAGTTCATCACTCGCGCCAATGGGGAAAATCCTACAAAGAGGCCGCGCCAACTGGCGCTCTGTCCCAGAGCAGTAGTCGCGCCAGCCAATTTAAGGAGTGTTTTTAAAATAAAGATGGCGGAAGTTGTGTTTCAACAAACTCAGAAACCATTGCCTATCTTGAGTTGGGAGGTTTGGCTGCGGGAGTTCTATGGAAGGGAAGTGGTTTGCCACCTCCCATGGAACCTTCCTTGTTGATAGGGCCAATCCCAAAATAATAGGGATCCCAACTCCCTCCTTTCCCATCTATAAAAGCCTGCTCAATTCCATAGCAAGCTAGTCTTGAAGTGCCTAAGCTTTGAATCTCCAAATTCCCAAGAGCCTTTGTGCTGTAAGAGCCCTCTTTCTTCCCTTAAGGCCGACTCAAGTAAGGAGACTATCGTCGAGAGACTCTGGAGAGGTTTGCCCTTTCCTTGGCGAGCTTTGCGAGACGTGAATGACTGGAGACCCATCCGAAGGAGACCACGACGTCAGAAAATTGGTTGTAATCTATTTCGATTGTTATTTAATGAATGATTACGATTATGGTTCCACTCTGTTTTCAATTATGTTAATATGAGTAGTATCCTTTCTGACTGATATTTAGTTGCGTATGCTAGATTTTATGCTTGTATCTGTTTGTTTCTTGCATGTGCAGGTGTCCATCTGCGGAGATCGTGGAGGATCGTGATCTGCCGAGGCTGAGGAACGGGAACGCTCTCTTCTTCAGATCGTAGCATTGGATTCCAGGTAGGCCTCCATCTTTGGTCTTTTCATTCGTAACTAGGAACTTGCGTCGTAACATTTCATGATTGTTGCTAGACCCCTGCTGGGCTAGTAGGGATCGCCTCTGTCCGCAGAGGGGATTTACCTCCTCAACAATTTGGCGACTCCGCTGGGGATCGTCTAGATTTCACTGTCTCGTTTTCATTGTCTCATTTTGATTATTTTATGTTTTTCCTTGCTTGGTTAGCCTTCTGGGTTGGGTTCTTTTGCTGTTTTTGCTTCTTGGTTTGCTTAGTTTACATTGATCTGCTTCTGGAGTAGTTCTTTTTTAATTTTGGCTGAGAAACTCGACTGGCGCGCTTTTTAGCCCGACAGTCGCGCCAATTGGCGCATGTTGCTTTTGTTTAGACCGCGCCAATTGCTTTCTGGCGCCAGTTGCAGCCTTACAGTCACGCCACTCCTGTAGGGTTTTTGAGTTTGCTTAGTTTTGAGCTCTCTGGATCTGGTCAGTGCTTTTCTTCTTGATTTTCCGACTACCTGAGTGTGTTGGAGTCTTGTTTGACTGGGAATTCACCTCTGTCCTTTGGTTGTTTTCTTTTATCTATTGATTTCATGCTTTAAGCCCTAGGGCATCTAGTGGCTTAGTGTATCGAGCCCTCCTTGGGAATTTTGGTGTTTCGTTTGTCCAGTCGACTTTCTGATTGCCCCTCCGCATCCTCTTAGTAGTTGTTCACTGTTTTGTTGCGATTTTTGGGTGATTGCTCGTTTTTCATTCAAATTTCGTTTGGTCTTGCTTTGGGCCTAGATCACACGGTCCATTGGAGCCTTTGAGTCTTTTTCTTGGTTTTGAGAGACTTTGGTCGATTTGGGATCTGATTGCTTGTGTCATTGAGTGAAATTTGTTTGTTTTTCTCTCTCAATATCGTTTCTCAAGTTGTTCCGTTTGTTTTCAGTTTGTTTAGTGCATTTAACTATCAAACGTTGAAAATTTAAAAAAAAAAAATCTCTTTTGATTTTGGTTAATTAGTGAAAATTGTAATCTTTTCGATTTTGCTAGTGATTAGTGATTCGAATGAAAAGTTTCCAATTTCATTAGTTGCATTAGAGATCTCATTGTTTGTCTTCCGATCATTTCGTTTGTGTAAAAGCTCTCAACTCTTCTGTAACTAGTTTTCATCGAACGAAATGTTGGACTGTGGCATGTAGCTTTGCATTTAAGAGTCTTTTAAGACATTAGATACGATAGGGCCTGAAAATTGAAACCTAATTGAAGATCAGCTATAAAATTTATTCAATTAACCTAAGGCAGCATTGAAATCTAACGAAACATATTTAGTGGTCTAGGCTAGAGACGTGTTCTGGCGTCTTTAAACCTAGCAGCTGTCACTCGCCTTTTGGCTTTAGACAGCGCTAGTACGGACTTGTGCTCCCCGTACCGTCGCGTATGTAAAGGGAGACCCCTCTAGGTTTTCAATCCTTTATCCACAGGAAGCCGAGTCTGTCTGGTTTGTGTTGCGGTTCAGTGTGTTGTGTTGGGAAATGAGGTGGGTGATTGCAAAAAATTTAAATTTTGAGCCCTCGTCTGCCCGACAATGGTCATGGCACTAGGCGGGAGGGGAATGTAGGACGTGGTTCATCCTAGAGGGAGAAGAGGAACAGACACGAGAATTCCTGTGGGATCCTGGAACAACGAAGGTGGCCACAACGCTAAGATTTTCTGAGGGCTCCCTTGGATTGACTATTGAGAAGCTGCATTGGTTGGTAGGGGGCAGATTAGGCTCCCAAAACCAATTTTCACTAGCCTGGTCTGGCCTCCTCTGGTAGAGTTGTTGTTCCCTTCGCTCGCTAATGGTTTCTGGGTTACTAGTGGTGTGGGGGTGTTTCTACCTTGGCTTGCTAAGGGGTGGCAAGGTCTGTGTAGGGTTGATACGCTCTTGCTCTTTCTATTGTTTGTAGGTTTCTGCAATCTTCGTTGCATGTCAAACATACTTGAATTGGGGTGGCGTCAGGGTTTTCCGAAAGAAACGTCGAGGAACCAACAGTCGTGGCTCCGTTTGGTCTGGTAATTTAGTTCAGTAATTTATTTTATTTTGTTCCTTATGGAATTATCTGGTATTTGGGTGTTACGGGGTGGTCTAACAGCGAAACCATTAAAAGGTCTGCCCCAACCCCTTATGGGTGTGTCTGTTCGACATGGGTCTCTTCCAATTTCCCTCGACTTGCCTCAATTCTGCGCTAATGGGGCCGTACACGTCGGGGGCGGGGGGGGAGGAAATCCTCGCCAAGAAGGTGATCATCAGAGGGACGAGAGCAACCACTCTTCCTCAAACAATTCAAACAGTCAGGATACAGAGGAAGAGGTTGGAATCTCTCCTGCCTGCTCTCCGGGTCAAGTGGAAGCTCCAACCACCCTGGATTCTATTGCATGTCAGTTGCAAAATATACAGTTGAAAATTAACACTTTGAGGGAACATCGTTATGAGGACCGAAATTGTTGGAACACCTAATCCTCCATGGGTAGGTGTGGAATGCAAAAAGTCACAATGGAGTCCAAGTGACCTTGGAATGTGAAACCAAGAGTCACACCATTGTACTATAAATGTACATCATGTATAAAGGAAAAAAAGATAAGAGCTACACGCTTATCCTTCTATTGTGTGTTTAACATGGTATCGGAGCTGATAAGTTCATAACCAGCTCAACCTTGAGTGAGCCATTTGTGTTTATGGCCTGTGTATATCTGCAAATATTCCTATAATTTTTGCAGAACTCAGATATTTCTGCAGCAGTCCTTTTTTCCGCATTCATTAATATTTCTACAGCATTCAGAAATTTTCTTTGAGAAGAAGCAACATTCGAAAATTGGTAGCATTCAGAAATTGGCAGCATTCAGAAATTTCGTTCTGAAGAAGAGCAGCATTTGGGGGGTATTCTGCAAGTTTTCTCACTGCTCATTTTTCCCGCAATTTCTGCCTATTAAATTCTACATTTTCTGCTGCATCTTTCCTGCAGCATTTGTGAAATTTCCGCTGTATTTTATTGCCAAAAAAAAATCCCTACTCTACTCTGTTGTTTTAATTTAAAAAATTTAAAAAAATTTAAGTCTCTCGGCCTGCCTCAACTCGGATCCTCAACTTCCCTGCAACCCTTATCACTCCACACCAAACACTCACCCTTACTCACAGTCCTTCGGCCCTCTCACAGCCTCCCCCAACCCTGCATTCGCGGCCCCCTCCCTCACATTCACTGCTCCTCCCTCCCTCAAACGCTCGCCCTTTCCCTCGTTACCCCTGCCCCCTCTCACTACATGCTCCCCTACCCCTCGGCCCTCACAGCCCCCCCTCACATCTCCCTTACCCGTCATCCAACTCAACCCACACAACGCTCCCCTCCCTATGCACCTTACCACACTCCCCCTCCCCTCCGCCTCTTGACCACCCTCCGCTCCCTTACACCCCTCATCTCTCACCCACACCCACAGCTCCACACTCCTTTCGCTCCCCCTTCCCTCTCCTCTCCCGACCCCGCTCTCCCCTCTCGGCCCTGCCATCTCACCCGCCACTCCCTCACTCACCCCATCCCCCTTCCAACTCTCGACCCCCTCTCCTCGCCTCTCCATTCCCACCCTATGGCTCTCCTTGCCGTCTCCATCCCACTCTGCCCACCCCCTCATAGCCTCCCCCCCGCCCCCTCACAGCCTCCCCTCTAAACCCCGATCCCTCGGCTCATCGCTCAACCTAATCCCCACCTCTCGGCCCCCTATCCGCACACACCCTAAACTCTAAAAATCACCCCTTCCCCACATTCCTGTTCTATTTTTTAAAATTCGGCCTTCCCATTCTAAAAATCGATTTTTTATATTTTTATTTTGAAAATAAATTCTCTCCCATTTACAGTTAATACCCCACCCATAAATTCCCTTCCCACTCTAAATTTTTTATTACAATCCCCCCTTCCAATTTTTTTTAATTAATCCCAAATAATTAATTAATTAAAAAAAACAAAAACAAAAACAAAAAACAAACAGCAGAGAGAGAGGAAGAAAGGAAGTAAATAGCAGAAATGACATATGAAGCAAATGGGTTGTACACATAATGAAGAAAAGTGAAATTTGCATTGTGTTTTGAAGGGTGATGTGAAGACAAGTTTGCCATCATTTTTAAAACAACTCCTTGAAGAAGAAAAATCAGCTGCCTTAAAGGCCTCTTGCACAGTAGTTTTTGCTGCACATTTTTGTAGAAATATTGTATTGAACTGACATTATATTGCTTCTTCATTCATAGTTGCAATCAGTATTTGAGTTGTTGGAAAATTGTTGATGTAAGTCATTGTTTCTTGCCAGTTAGACATCCAAGTCTATACCTTAAGGCCCTCCATGATTTGAGGAGCACATTTTTGTACTTTGAGATTTCCATAGCTGGAAGTTCTTTGAAGTCATTTGTATTTCTTGAAAGAAAGTTGAATCACATTGTAAACGGGTGCATTTTCGGTTGAAGCCAACACCCTTTATTTTTTGAGCCTAAGTTGTTGAAAAATGGCTAAAATCAATGAGGCATTAAAGTTGTTGAATAACCTCATTCATTCCAATGTTGATGATATGGTAAAAATGAGCAAGAATGCTCTTTGTAACATTCAAAGTTGTTTGCAAGATGCACAAGAAAAGATTGAGTTTTTGAAGTAGGAATCTCAGCTCCAACAAGATGAACTTCAGCAAAAGAGTCACCATTCTGAACCTATTTCAATTCAGAAAATTGAGGACTCCCATCAACAACAAGTCAATAAATTTCCAGTTGATTCACATTCAGTTCCTTGTAGAAGAGCATATTTACGTGCAGATGCAGCAGTTCAGCCTGCACTTCTCAAGCCCATCATCAGACCTTGGGAAGAGCTTGTCCACAACAAGCACCGAACTAGTCTTGGATATGAAAAGGATGTGTCCTTTCATATTCCAGACTACACCAAGCCCATCATATTTCAGAGTGTCGGATTCCTGTATGACAATTCACCTGCAGCTGTTTCAGATCATGCTCCACTTCCACAACAACAACAGATTGAAAAATTCCAACACTGTGATCGAGTTGGCCATATGAAAGATCATTGTTTTTATCTTCATCCATGCAAGAACTGTGGTCGGCACACCCATTCTTCAGACAAATGCTTTAGAAACAAGCCTCCTGCAAGAACAAAGATTCATCTTGGATGGATCGCTTCTTGGAAATGGGCACTAGCAACCAAGAAGATGTTTAAGTCACATGTCAGAACATGTTCACGAATATTGCGCAAACTTGCAGTTGAGTTTTCGCCATCATCTCACCTTGACCCTGACAGGGGGGAAAATGGTGGTCATCTACAAGCTTCGACGTCAGATCAAGCAAGCTTGAGCCACAATCTCTCATTCCATGTTCAGAGTTGTAGCCAGAGACACAGTAGTTCAAGCGAGCCTGAGCCACAATTCATCATTCCAGATTCAGAGTTGTAGCCAGAGACACGGATGCCCATGAGCATGCCTTCGGTTGGTGGACAACCTTAAACCATCATCTTTGTGTTGTTGGTAATCCTTAAACAATCACAGGTTGTAGACCTCCCTTCTTTTAGGTTGAAGGTCTCCCTTTTTTATGAGGGACACTTCCTCTAACAGAAGCCTTCAGCTTCTTGCTAGCTTTGGTTGAGTTCCAGGAAATGCTTCAAGCATTCCAGTGTTGTTGGTCATCCTTAAACCATCACAAGCTTTAGACCTCCCTTCTTTTAGGTTGAAGGTCTCCCTTTTTTATGAGGGACAATTGCTCTAGCAGAAGCTTTCAGTTTCTTGCCAGTTTTGGAAGAGTTCCGGGAACTGCAACAAGTATTGCGTTCCAGTGTTGGTGGTCATCCTTAAACCACCTCTTTTTGCCAACATTTCAGAGAGTTGATTCAGCCCAAGTGCTGCCATGTATACTTTGCAGATTTGTATTACAACTCTCTTCTTGGACTCACACATACCCCATAGGATTAAGGGGGGGGAATGTTGGAACACCTAATCCTCCATGGGTAGGTGTGGAATGCGAAAAGTCACAATGGAGTCCAAGTGACCTTGGAATGTGAAACCAAGAGTCACACCATTGTACTATAAATGTACATCACGTATAATGGAAAAAAAAAATGAGAGCTACATGCTTCTCCTTCTATTGTGTGTTGAGTCTCTTATTATGTGTGTTTATCTTTCTCATACATCATGTGTGTGTTTAACATGGTGTTTAACAGAAATGAATTGGTTGCCTACATTAATGATTTCCAGCATATCCAGAACGAGATCCTGGACAATGTGGAAAGTCTTTTATGACAACAATGGCACCAACGATCACCTTCGCACTTTGGAGGCGAGGATGGAATACATCTACTTCCACATGCATGAACATGCAAGACTCTTTGCTGCTCCTCATGTCTTACTGCCTAATCTGCCTCCTTGAGAGGCTATCTACTGCATTGGGTTCTTTCCAATTTTGGCTATGTATGGTATGGCTAATAGGCCCCTCGATTATAATTGTTGGCACTAGATGTCACTGCTTTTCTCCTGACCCTATGCCTCACCATGTATTCTCAGTATGAGGAAGAAGGGTCCTTGAAGACACATTTTGTACTCGGTATTTTCTTGATAATATAATGAAAGCTTGTTGAACGACCAATATATATATATATATATAAATAAAATTTGAAATAAAGAGTGGACCAGTTGAGAGGAAATATTCGGTAAAATATAATATTATAATATTATATTTTACCCAATATTTCTGGCAAGCTAGTAAAAGTGGATGAAGGAAGGCATAAATATTAGATAAAATGTAATAATTGCATTTTACCTAATATTTCTCCCACCTTCTCCCCTCACCCCCACTTACTTTCACAGTTAAGCTTATTCATTTCTAAACTTACCGTCCTAGATCTATCAAGCTCTATTTCTATAGCACAATATTACACATAAATTAAGAGAATATATTATACATACTATATGAAAGTGATTATCAAATAATATATTAGAATGAAGAAGCAACTATTGTTTTGTATTTTGTGCAATCTTGATTAACCTTACACATCTTAAAAACACCTTGTTGAATCACCCAATAGCCTCAAGGAAGCTCTAAAGCTTCTACACATATATATACATTATGTATTCATTCATTCAAGGATAGAAACAAAACATACATAAAGACATAGGGCCACCTAATAGAGCCACTCAAATGTCAAATGTGAACATATCCATAAAAACTTTTTACTTTTTAAGGCTACATGGATTTAATGTCATCATTTTCTACAACTAATTATGTATTTGAATATAACACCAAACTAAGATGGATATAGGTTAGTTTAATTACCCCCTTAAATAGGTTATATTCCACATGAATACCATGGTCAATACCATGGGTCATTTTTATTTTATTTTGCATTCATTTTTATAGAGTTATTTTTATTTTATTTTCACCAAGTTAGAATGTTTACATTATACTACGTTACATTAAGTTACACATGTCTACCATATTTTATTTTTATTTTTACTCAGTCAAAATGTTTATATTAATGTTATATCTCTAGAGCACCTCACAACCCAATAAAAAATGAGTAATTTTATTAAAAAAATATTATATTATATTTTAAAATAAAATATTATATTCAAAATCTAGAGTCCACCAACATTAAGTTAACCATTTTACTTTAATTACTTCACCCTTTCTCACAAATATAACTCTATTTTGCATTGTCCAATGAAACCAATTCCATTTAACTTTCTGTAAAACCGATGTTAAATTTATATTTTGTTTATACATAATAATTATATTAATTTTTAATTAAAGCGGACGTTGACATTAAATTAAATTTGTTAAATGTTAAACATTTTCCCCCAACATTTACCCCATATTAAATTATAAAAACATAATTAAACTATAATTAAACATTAAGCTATACAAATTTTACAAAGATACTTCTACACACTTTTACTCTATATCAAAAGATGTGTAACTTTTTATTAATATTAATCCTAACGTGACTACCTTATTTCTTTTATAATATTTCCTGGATTTTTGTGTGCGATGGTTGTGCCTTGGTGGGAAATTTGGTACACGCAACATCACCACCCACCTAGTGGACTGTTATGCACAAAATTAGTTTGGTCCATGACACAATTAAGTGGCACGAAATAAATTCAAAGGACGTGTTGCGCTATCAATCATGAAACCAGAAATTCGTGGACAACCTATGAGTTTGGTGGCCCATGTGAATATCTCATCTCTAACCATACCACGCACATGTTAATGTCACACACTAAAGTTATCACATTTATAACATCAATATTCACCATTACTAATTACAAAGACAATGGGGTCAAAAAGCAGCATGACACGTGGCCATAGATATGATTGAGATGCTTACTCCCAACATGTGATAAACTCGTTGATGTTCACAAAGCACGTTGAATAAAGTGGGTATTGCATAGGGTGAATCTCCTTGGTTGTTGAAGGCGACATTAAGATCATTGTCTTGTCTTTGTAATTAGGGGTCAAATAGGGGTTAAAAATGGGGTGTGTGATTTATGTTCAAAATACCTAGAGACATAGTTAGTGTCACATGAATGGGAAAAAGGTAGGAATTGTGTTGTGGGGATGTTATAAAATTTTTGGTGTTGACTTTAGAAAATTGGTATTATGGTGTTTTAAAGGACATAAATTGAGATAGATTTAGGGTTATTGAGTTGGTTGTTGAGTGTCATTAAGGTTATAAAGCATATTGAATTAAGTTGATGATGAATCTAGGGTTAGTTACCTTATCGTTGAAGGTGTATCAATAGGGTTAGTTTCGTTTTTATTGAAGATGTATCGTTGTTGATATGATGCAGACATTTCTCTTTAATATCACGTGATAGGTTTTTTTTTACTTAGCATATAAACATCTATTGGAGGAGATAGTTTAATCTCACAAACACTTCGGCTAAACTCAAATGATAAGGTCATGATTTATTGCTACGTAAAGGATGATTCGATAAAAAAAATGCTTAGAATGGGATTTCTGGATAGCGAGTTGGACATACATCTCTTTGAACCAACTAGTCTCACCAAACACCCTCATTGCTAGGGAGTTGATACTACAATAAAGGAACCTCAATGACCTTTGGGATCTTGTTCAGTGCGTATTGACCAAATTAACGACCAATTTACCAAATGAAATAAAATGCAAGTTACAACATCCTACCAATTTGTATAAACCTCGTAAAGAAATGATATTGGTTTTGTCTATACAATGCCATGTTTAAATTTCTTCATAAAGTATAGAAACTGATTGACTTCCTTGTAACAAGTTTAGTTTGAAAACTTGTATTGTCTATGATGAGAACACCATACACAATAAGCAAAATTTATGAAATAAATGATGTGCATTGTCAATAGTTTATCACTTTACTCCAACCACCCACACCCAAATAATTTAAGAAAAAATGTATATTACAATTTATTTTGGACCCTCTTTATGACTACAAATATTATAAGAATCTATCAAAATTGTCAACAATAATTGAAGTTATACTATATTCTAGGTTCTATCCATTATTAAATGTTGTTGTTAAGGGTTTTACCCAATTATGAATTTATCCAAATTGAATTAAAGATTTGGATTAATGGGAACTCTAATACTATCTCAGATGGGGTGTTATCATTGGAAAACAAAGTGCCTCCCATATTACAGGGAGAGGAAAATTTTTGTTACACTATGACATGAAAGGGCACTTGAGAATAAGGAGCAAGGTGGGTATAGAATGATTCACGACACACTTATGTCATCTGAATACCTTGATGGTTGGAAGATAATGGAACAACCCAATATCATGACCAAAATTGGCTCGAATAGATACAAAAATTGTGCATAGGACATCTAAGTGGGTAAGCCTGATGGGATATTAACATGCCAAAGTAAGTTGGCCCCTAATAAATTTAGTTAAGGAGGGTGATAGCATCAATTTTTGCCAATTGACACTCGACAACTAGACGAGAGAATTGGGCTCTTGGGAATCATGGTGTCTATAGACACAGTGGTTGTATGGGAATCATGGTGGCTCTAGACATAGTGGTTGTATGGGAATCATGGTGGATCTAGACATAGTGGTTGTAGAAGTGAATAACTCCCTAGAAACGACCCAATTCTTATCGATGCAATTTCAATTACTAGCTTTCTCCCAATGTGCATATACTAGTTGGGACAAGCATGATAAGGGACAATGTAAATACGGGAACAAGTCAAGGATTTGGGACTTCTAAGCATAACATCAAAGACAATGGAAAACTCAAGGTTGTTTAGTCGAACAAAAAGCAAACAGAAAAGACCTAAGCATAAGAGGAAGTGTGCAAAGAAAAGGTATTTTTTGGCTTCAATTTAACCCCCGCATCTAAGAAACAGTTGGAAACCTTGGAACAAATAGTCAAAGAGAGGAAGAAAGACAAAAGCAAGGAACATATTAGCGGGGAATTTGTAGGTTGGTGGAGGACCTTGTGTTTTGATGCACTAGGGATACCAAGTTCTTCATAACCATAAAGCTATATTGAAATTTAATTATGTTTTGATGCACTAGGGATACCAAGTTCTTCATAACCATAAAGCTATATTGAAATTTAATTATGTTTGGATACACTAGGGATACCAAGTTCTTTAGAGCCATATAGATATATTGAAAAATAAAATTGCTAATAGCTCAAGATATTGAGGATATAGGAATATTTCAGTGAAAGATATTGAATAAGTTGGATCAAATGGAGAAGAGGGTGATTCTCATGGACAACAAAGTTGAAGCACTAGTGAGATATGTCTCTCGAGTAAAAATTAAGGCATCAACCAGGCAAGAGAAAACTAATTTGGGAAAGAAGGATGTCGTAAACTAGCAACCTACAAAATGAACCTCCTACAACCCAAATGAAGTGAAAGGAAACCATGAGGAGCTAGACTAGCACTGACTACATATAACTCATGTGATTCTAGCTACAGGTTTATTTGGATAACTTCAATATGTTTAATGACTAGTACTTCAAGTATTTTTTTTTTTATGTTTTCTTTGAACAATTAGTCTAAGTTATGTCAAATAGTTGGTATAGTGAGCTAACTAGTTACATGACAAACTTAGAGACATATTTGGCATACATTAAGAAAATTGATATTTCATTTTGCAACACCTTGTGGCCTGGTTTCTTTTGTGGTACATAATAGAGAGTTAGGAGCATAAAATTTTATACATAACATTAATATAAAAAATAAACTATAAAAAAAAATTGAAAACACTAATCTTTATATCAACACATTTAAGTAACAAGAAAAAAATTAACTACATAATTAAACAACTCTTTTTATATATACTATAATAATCTAAAAAATTATCTCAGACTATTTATCACACAAATATTATTAACTATCTAATTAATTCTATTTTTAAACACACTAATCTCTATCCAAATATTTACATAAAAATACAATTTAATAAGATAAACATTATCTACATTTTAATTTTTAATTAAAAAATATATTTGAGAACTTTCCAAAAGGATGTTATGAAAAATCTACATTTTAATTTTTAATTAAAAAATATATTTGAGAACTTTCAAAAAAGATGTTATGAAAAGCTCATTTTTAGAGCTATAAAATCCAAAAACGAAATTGTATAGGTGAAAGAAGAGGCGTGTTGCCTAATATTAAAAATGGCTTTCACATGTAAAATATTAAGAGTGGCTTTCATTATCACAATATAAAATGTAGCGATAACTCTTAATTTCTTAAAGACAAAATATCTCTTCCACAACGTTAAGGTTGCAATATATTCACCTCACGTTCTACTGGAAACAATAATAGTGGGAATTGACGTGACATCATCCTTTTCCTTTTGGGATCATACGCGCAAAAGTTAAGCGCGTAGAATTCAGATGGACCTCATCATTCTGCCGGCCATAGTCACTCACCCTTATACTTCTTTTTATTTTAGCCTTTTCCCACTCTTATGCATGACACCACATTCAAGGCAAACCAATCAAAAAATCTTTGTTGGGTGGACAATGGAGACTCTTTCTCTAGGGAACCGTCTTGTCAAGTCGTTATCACGTCATCACAGAATGTTCAGTATCTAGTTTGGTTTGTGATGGGTTGTTCTCTGTTTACAATTTTTTATAAGGTGGTGGATAAAAATAATTTAAAATGAATCAACACAAAGGGATCACATTTCATTGGCAATACTTTATAAGGTGGAGGACAAAAACTTAGGTGGATATGGAGATGGTCACTAACCTAGGGACCCCACCTTTCTTCTGCATGATTCTAAGAGGACAAATGGTGATGTTACTCCACAAGGTGTGTATGGTTGGTGAAGGTTGGTGGTAGTTATGTGTAAGAGAGGCTTTAACCATGTGGGCCTAGTATTGCCTTTAAGGTTGTAGAGGGTGCTACTGTTACATTGCATTAGTTTACCATTAGTAATAACTCTACATTGTCGAGGCATTATGACCCTCAATCTTGGGTTAGAGGAAGATGGATGATGGCTTCAAGAGATCGAGCTATGGTTAAATAGTGGAAGGCTCCTCATGGATTGATATGCTAATCTCCATGGATCAGTTTGTTTCTACTGTTTTACTATGTCTTTTATTTCTATGTCTGTCACAACTTTTGTTTAGTTTGAAGGCCATCTCTGCCTAATTTTACTCCCATTGTCTGCTACTCCCTCCTCACCTCCAATTTTTTTCTTTGCATGCCTAACCTTTATCCCAACTCACATTCATGCTTTCCTACTTTTTCCTTCCCTATTGATCATTGGACTCTCCCCTATTCTGCGAAGGATAGGATAATTTCTCAATTCCCTCTCGAGTCAGAGCTTAAATTGGATTTTGTTGTTCCACCTAGTTCAATTTCTTCCCCATCTCCCCCTTCCTTTCACTCTAGGTGTGGTCTCCCTGTAGACTACTAAGTCTTCCTTGCCTTGTTTGGTCTCAGCTCTATATAATGTCAAAGCTTATTCAGTGGTGCATCCTTCCTTCATGACTAAAGGTTATGGTGAGTGTCATAACAGGAGTGGTTAAAGAGGCCTCGATCGCCAAAGTGTGGAGGAAGCTAACTAAGAGGCAACGAATGAATTTTGGAAGAAAAGCCCATGTCACATCAAGGAAAGTATTTCTATTGAGGAGGGATAAATAAGGCTTGACCAGAATGTGATGCATGAATGGGGCTTCAACATTGAGATAGGAAATTGGGTGCTACATGTTGGAAATTCCCAATCAAGAGACACAAAATACTGGAAAATTGTTGAATTGTATTAGCATCTTAAAACTCTAGTTGGAAAATCCTCAAGGATAGAGACAAGGCACATGATTAAGTCCTTACTTTAGCTAGATGAGGTGTTGTTGCAACTGAAGGATATCTGAAACATACTTCAAACTTCCACTTCTTAGAATCTAGTTACCTCGACTATTGCTAGTGATCATGCTAAGGCAACTCATGGTGTAAATATTCAAGTTTCATGTTAAGTTGTTATGTAGTTTTTTGAGGTAGTTATAATACATCCTATCAAGTCTCATAGGGATAGGAAAAATAAGGATAATTTAGGCTTTTATGTTGTCTTTGTTTTTATGGTTACCGGAAACTTGAAACAAACCATATGGATTGAAAGTCTTTTTTTTTTGGGTTGGTTGGGTTTCCCAAGTGGTTGGTCAAACAAAGACAATTAATATGTACTTTGATTTTGCATTGATATGATAACAAATAGTTATTATTATTATTATTAATTAATTTTCTTCTATTAGATCATAAGTCATGCATACATAACATATCAAGAAACCTCATCACTATTGTGGCTTGCCACAACGAAAACCAAACTCCAACGATAATGTAGGTGTTGTATCAATCTTTTGTTTATCAAAATGATCAAAAATAATCTTACTCGCTTAGCATTTCTACACCAAGGCAGATGTCTGGAATCATTGTCAAAACCATTACATATAGTCTATTGGGTAAAATTGGCATACCATTGTAGAAAATAATAGAAATTTGCCACTACTGATGTATTTGAACTGAAAACAAGAGATTACAAATTTCCTCTACTATTATACGGAATGGAAATCACAATTTAGAAAAACGTGCAATGACATGCAACCATTAAAACACCACAAGGATACAATGATTTACATGAGAACCCAACTGGGAAAAACATCTTTGTTGGTTTTCATTAATCAGATGAGTGTGAGAAACTATCACAATGTCTTTCTTTGATTCTGAAGCACACCCTACACTGTAAACATGTTCTCTTGCTGACTATCCTGCTCTTGCCAACAGTTAGCCAATTCAAGGCCCCAACTTGCTCCTATTTCCTACTGCAATCCTAGAGGAAACTAGGCAATTTGAATTACATGCATGTCTGCCTATTTTTAGATGATTGACTAGTTTAACTAAGAGATCACTGAGTTTACAACATTTCAACCACTCAACTGACATTCAACCGACTCAACTAATGGCTAGAGCTCAGGTAACTGAGTTCAACTAACAATTACTCAACTATATTGCTAAATATTAGCAATAAATATATGCACGACTCTATTCTTAGCCTACAAACTCGAATTTACTCATATAACTAGGAGACAAGACCATGTCACTTTAGCTAACTAAAATCCAAATCACCATGTTGATGTGGAAAATAAAATTACTCAATTTGACTAAGACATAAGTCAAAATTGAGCCTTTTCTTGCTACAATTTCTAACACTCCCTCTTAGCAAGAAAAGGGCTCTGCACAACCCCAATCCAGCTCCTGCGGAATATATTGTAGCACTACCTCTCATTGTTGTTGTTGCTACTGCAACTAAGAAGCATCCAAAATACTGAATCAACTGTGTCTCTGAGCTACAATTTTCTCTTGAGCATCTAACTGCTACTAGTACCTACATTGTCTACTGGTAAAACTGCATTGTTTTTTATTCCACATTGTGCCTCCTGCACTACTACCAATATTGTTATGTGCTCCTCAGCTTCTGATTGCAACTAGTATGCAATGGTCACTCGAGATCTGACTGCATCAACTAACATTGATCCTCGTGCTACTAAAAATTTTGGGCCCTTGTAGCAATGGTAATGATCCATGAGAAGAGAATATTGCAACTGCTACTTCTCTCCTATGGACCTTGCCCAAATATTTGCAACTCTAGGACTAAGGCTCTACATCGCCCCACCTCACTCCTGGAGGTATAGTTTCAATTTCTCCCTCTGAACTAGAAGGTGCCATGTACCTTGTGCATCTGGGTGTGTTCTTATTGATGTTGGGAGACTCAACTCTCTTCTAAGCTCCCTTAACCAAGTCCTATGCTCACTTGGCTTGAACTCTCCTTCTACTGGAAGTCTCTGACTAGTCCTCATCATCATCATCCTACTGGTCAGCCCAACTGCCAACTATCCTAGATTGAAACTAAGAAACTGGTTAAGGCTCCATCTTGAGAGCTCTATCTTGCTCCCTCTCAACTACCACATCTCTACTCTGAGAAATCTTTTCCTTGCTTTTCAAGGTTGCACATGAATCTTCCTCCAATTTATAGAGGGTCTCGATCCTGACACCAATTTGCTTGACCTGACCTAAAGAAAAATGCTTGAGGTAGGCCTTCCCATTGTTAAAGACTACATCATACCCTTGGTCTTGAATCCTAAATTTGTTCATCAACCCAAGTTCTATGGAATCACTTCTTTTTTTGAATATCTCATTGAGGGTCTTCCACATAGTAAAGGGAGTCTCCTTTCCATGTAACTTCAAGATTATGTGGTCTCTCACACCCTCCAGGATGATCCTCCTAGCTCTTACAATATCCTTCTTCCACAAGGCTAACGGTTGTGCATATGATATTTTTGGTATTGGAATGTTAGTTTTGGTGTACTCCAACACTCCATTGTCATCGATTATAGCTTCCATCTTGTCCTTCCAAGCTATGAAATTTGAGGTTCCCTCAAGGGCATACTCCAATCTCAACCCGTTGAAAGACATTTTCCCGCACAGAAGAAAAATGCTTCACTGAATCTACAAATAAAAATCTCTGAAGGAGAAGCTTTATTGACTAGTTTTTAGTGTTCTTTCTACTTTGATACCATGTATAAATTAATAGAAATTTTCTACTACTAATGTATTTGAACTGAGAACAAGAGATTACAAATTTAGTCTACTATTCTACAGAATGGAAATCACAATTTAGAAACACATGCAATGACATGCAACCATTAAAACACCATAATAAAACAATGATTTACAGGGGAACCCAACTGGGAAAAACCCCTTCGTTGCTTTTCATTAATTAGATAAGAATGATCAACTATTACAATGTATTGCTTCGATCCTTAAGCACACCCTGCACTGTAAACTTGTTCTCCTATTGATTGTCATGCTCTGGACAACACTTAGCCAATTCAAGGCCTCAACTTGCTCTTATTTCCTTGCACAATCCTAGAGGAAATTAGCTCATAAAAGATAGGAATTTTCTCCTATTTGTTTGCACAATTCCCAAGGAATGATTCACCTGCTTAAATTCCAAGCATGTACACTCGACTAGTATACAATTCATAATTACAATGTGCCTTTTCCTCCAATCAATCAGGCAATTCGAATGCCATGCATGTATGCGCTAGTTTTAGTTGATTGACTAGTTTAACTGAGAGATCACGAGTTACAACAATTCTATTACTCAATTGACCTTCAACTGGCTCAACTAATGACTAGAGCTCATTTAACTGAGTCCAACTAACAATAACTCAACTAGATTGCTAAATCTTAGCAATAAATACATGCACAACTCTACTCTTAGCTTACAAACTCGAATTTACTCATCTAACTAGGAGACAAGACCATGTCACTCTAGCTAACTGAAATCCAAGTCATCCTGCTAATGTGGAAAATCAAATTACTCAATTTTACTGAGGTACAAATCAAAATTGAGCCTTTTCTTGCTACAATTTCTAACAAGATATAAATAATATGGGGAAATAAAATAAAGTTTCTTGATAAAAAACATAAAACATAAAACATGTGCATGCAACATTCATTAGACAACGTTGTTGGGGTCGGATCTCCCATGCTTGGGCCTACTAGAGAGTGACACTCACCCTAACTATGCCTCTCAATGTGGGTCGATCGAGCATCTAGGTTGATCATACAAGATCGTTGGTGTATTTGAATCCGTTGGATATCATTGAGGTATGGCTATAATTTCGTTATGGTCCTCATGTTTCTCTTTGATTATGCAACCCAATAGAATTTTCATTTTCCAATAAGGGTAATGGAATGAAGACATTGGATCTTATGCCCCCTAACACGAGTATAGTTTGGGACCTAGCCAAAGACTTCAACTTGAATTTCAGATTTGGAATGGGTTTGTCGTTTTTTTGCTATCAAGGCTTCAAGATGTTGGATTTCATCTTAAACTTTAGGAGGGGTGATATAAAGGTAAATTTCAATGGTTGAATGAGCTTATGACTGGGATTTAGGTCTTCCTAAGGAACCATGGCCCCCAAATCCATGCCTTAGGTGCATTATTTTCCCTGACATTATTCCTAGAAAGGACCAAAACCCTACATTGGATACTTTTGGAGAAGGGTGTGGAACAATGGATAGACTAGAGGGCGCTCAGAGCAAAGTAGGCCAGAGGGGAATGAATATAGAACTAATATATGGGTGGACACAGAATAAATTGGTTTAATGAAAGAAGATGTTTATAGCTTTGGGTGAAGGAGAGAGCTAAAGAGATAGAAGCAACAATAATACCAATAGATAGTTCAGCCCCAACAATACAACTCAAAATCGTATGCTTGAGAATCAAAGTCAAAAAATTAAGCAGACAAAACCAACTTGAGGAGATAACCAACAGATAATTTACCAACTTATGGATTGTGTTCTCACCCTAGACATTGTCTTTTGTAACCTAGTGTCGACCCCCTCGCTAGATGTCACTTAGTTTCATCTTCTCCATCCCAAAGGTTGTGAAAGGGCAACAACTTGTCCAAGCAATGGTATAATGATAACTACAAAGGTCTAGGCGAGGATGTCATGGGCCTTCCTTAGCTAGAGCACCAAGTAACCATATGTTGAGGAGGGGGGGGGATCACAAATGTATCCTAGTGAAAATACAAAACTGAAAGAAAATGATGGAGCAAGCCTGAGTATAATAAGAATATGCAGAGGTTGCGGGGGTCACCATATTAATTCACTATGTTGTCACAACTCATAGCATTTGTGACTGCATGGGGGATGTTGGCCATGCCATACCCCTCTTTAATTCCTTGAGAGGAAGTGAGATGGTGGACCTTCTTACCCCCCTCCACTAGCTCTATTTCCAATACCCCCATCGGGGTGATATAATAAAAAATAGTTAAACCTATCTTACAAAAACGAAAATATTAAGTCTATAATAAAAAAATAAGATATAGGCCTATCGTGAGGGAAACTAGGCTAAGTTTATTTTAGCATTGATAAGACTTAACATATGTAAATCTTTGATGTTAGGAATGTGAAATAGGAACCAAGACCTTCAAATACTTCTAGAACTATTATGATAGAGGTCTGTTATAACAAAATCTAGTAAGCCTACCACAAAGTCTCACTAGGAAAAATCATATAAGATGTGTAACCTTCAAGAAATCTTCCATTGTCACTCAGTATTTACTCCCCTGCTATTTCATAAGTAAATTATCCTTACATGGGAGGATTCCCAATAAGCACTAGAGTTCAAGTAACCCAAGAACAATCTAAGCTAAATGTCATGTAGGAGGCTTGCAATGAGTTATCCTCTTGGGATATGTTTAATGAATTTGGACTTGAGTAGATATGCATTAATCCTTGGTTTTTAGCTGAGGAGGGTCCTGTTAGTGTAGGGATAAATTAATTCAACCAATTTACGACAAGGATGTTGAGAATTTGTAGGGCTAGTGATTAATTCAAATTCTCTACTTGATAATTACTTGTGAGCTTACTCGAGTTACTTATGTCTTCTCTTCGTTATCTTATTTAGTCTTTCATCAAGTCAGTTATCAAAATACACAAGACATAAGATTAGGCTCCTAGATCCAGGTCAAAACCTCTCCCTCTTGGAGAGGAAAACCCACAAAGAATTCTTCTTATAGGTCTCCAAATGTCAAGTAGCATGACCAAGACTCAGACCCTTAACCTATATATGCTTCCAAGACCTTGTCACTTCTTTTCACAACGTTGATCCTTTTCCTCTGCATTATCTTCTCTGATTTGTACTAGAGAACTTGGTCTCTAGATTTATCTTCCTCTCTTATGGCTTAGTCGAATACTGAAGACATAACATCTTTACTTGACATATGCTTGAAGTTGTAGACAAGAAGGTAAATCATAGATTTACCTTCCTCTCTTACTCATACATTCTGACGACTTTCTTCATATAAATAGTCGTGAAAACTGTATGTATATACTTCACTATCTCTTTCCCACAACTTCTATTACATCACAACAATACTTGAAACAGATCCACTCCTTACTGCCTTTACCCATGCATTTGAAACCAGCTCTATCCACAAAGCTTCTTCAACAGATCAACGTTGAACCCATCATACGATTTGTTCCAGAATGTTAATCGGTCCTCGACTACTCTTATCTTGAATGCCCTAATTCATTCTCAAAGAGTATCAAATTCCAGATGATTACCCAAACCTCCATTTTGTCTTCCCAAGTGAAGACCAGAATGATGTGTCTATCTCTCCCTCTCAACCAGGGAGGACCTATTCCACAAGGGAATGTACTCATTCCTATACAAGGAATGTACCTAAGCTCATTCTTAGGAATTACCAAGTCTCTTCCAAGTAAGAAACTTACCATCAGGCTCCCTCTTAACCAGGGACCTCCACCAGCAATGGTGAGACACCCAGCTACTCATGGAGAATTCCTTTTCTCGATGTCATGGATTTCGATATTGAGGAATCTCTAACTTTTAGCATCATAGGGCACGAATCATCCATCACTTTCATCCTCCAGCCGCGCGCTTTCGTAAAATTGATTCATCGGGCTCTTTATTTCAGTCCACTATTGTGCCATGCTGCTTTCCTTCGAATCATCTCCCAGGACCATACATCCTTTCTCATGATTAGCAGCCTTGCACAAATTCAACCAGATAAAAATTTACATATGAACTTTTAAAACAAAAGTTACCTCAGTGATGATCTTTCACCATGACATCTTCCTGTAAGCATCGGAATCCTTCATATAGATTGACACATCTCCTAATGATATGTTTTTCCAAGGGTCTTCTTCTTTACCAGACTTTCGTCAGACTCTAGGAGATCTCCTAGTCACATCTTCTTGGCCTCCAGATGATAATCACCTCTTGTCATGGTTGCATTTCATGATCTCTTCCTCTTTGCACATTCTTGATTCCCAGGAATGTACAAGTTTTCTAGTTTCTCATTCATATACAACCACCTCATATTCCATGAGGACATATTATGTTGATTTCATTTGTCCGTGCATTGAGAGATACTCCTCCATAGATAATACTTCTAATTATAGAAGTCCATTACCTGCAACCACATGACATGACTTAAAAACATCCAATGTCAGCATATAAATATATACATACCTCATACCTTTTTCCCTTGAGTCATCATGTAGCAATTTCTCAAGAATGAAGAGCTTCATTCCCTTGGCCTGCTTCATCAATATGTCATCACATCCCAGAAATATGTTTCCATGATGACCCTTTCTCTTGATGAATGCTTTCCATTAGTAATGTTTGTCAGAGAGGTTTTCCCGGAGCTGATTCACCAGGATCTCCTACCATGCTTCGATCAGGATGCTACACTGCTTCCTATCATATAACCAACATAAATCACTAAAAGGAGAAGATGATCTCAATGGTAGTGGAGATCCCTTTCTTCTTCTTTCTTATCAGGTTCTTTCCTCATTTCAGAGACATGGGTTTCTTTTCTATTTCTCTTGTCCTTTTTTAGATTAAGGAAAATTTCTATTTTAATGCCCAAGTTCATCGAATCCAAGGCATCGTGCTTTGTCCACGTTTCTTCTTTTATTCCGAGGACCAAAAATTACCGAATCTTCCTTTCTTCTTGGACATGGTTGCAAAGGTTTGATTCCTTCACTTGATCTTGTAATAGCTTTGTCTTTCAATCTTGTTTCCTCTATTTACATAGAGACCCTAAATCGTGGAATGGTATGAATTCTATCTTCACGTATAATTGTGAAGTGAAATTTTCCCCATTCTTCTCATAGAGCTTTTAGCACTACTGTAGTCTTCTCCTAGTTCCTGCAGTTGATCATAGAGATTGCTTCTCCTGCAGTACTTACAGAGAATAGCTCCACTAATTTCTTATATACTCCTTTTGATGATTTTAGATTTTGTACATCGAAGATGATAAAGTCTTTTATGGATTCTATAAGAATCCTTTGGACTCTTATATCTCCCTTCATGAATTTATCATGACATCATTGTCCTTGTCTTCTATGAAAAGTTTGAAACCCCAAACCGTTTGTTTCTTTCTTTTCAAAGGACACATTTTAGTAGATTCATATAAAGTCATAGATATACTTACTTGAGTAGATGATTTTCTTCTTATACCAGCTTGTTTACTTTGAATATGGTTGAATCTCCCTTTGAATGGTGATTGATGATGATATTCTGTCGCTTCCTTGAAAGATCAAGGATGATAGGTAACTTTCCTTGAAGCTTTTGATGGCAATACTTCAATGATTTGCTGGCACATTTAAGATGGTTATGTAATATTGTCTTATTTCTTTCACTGTGGAAGTTTGACCTTTCTTCTAAGCAAATCCTTGCTTTGATGCCATCCATGAAATCTGATCCTTAAGTGTCTCTATTCCCTTTCTAGCACCTTAGCTCTGAAACCATGTTGAGAATTTGTAGGGCTGGTGATTAATTCAAATTACTTGAGTTACTTATGTCTTCTCTTCATTATCTTATTTAGTCTTTCATCAAGTCAATTATCAAAATACACAAGACACAAGATTAGGCTCCTAGAGCCAGGGCAAAACCTCTCCCTCTTGGAGAGGAAAACCCACAAATAATTCTTCTTATAGATCTCCAAATGTCAAGTACCATGACCAAGACTCAGACCCTTGACCTATATATGCTTCCAAGACCTTGTCACTTATTCTCACGACGTTGATCCTCTTCCTCTGCATTATCTTCTCCAATCTGTACTAGAGAAATCGGTCTTTAGATTTATCTTCCTCTCTTATGGCTTAGTCAAATACTGAAGAAAAAACGTCTTTACTTGACATATGCTTGAAGATGTAGACAGGAAGGTAAATCATAGATTTAACTTTCCCTCTTACTCATACATTCTGACTGCTTTCTTCATATAAATCATCGTTACAACTGTATGTGTACACTTCACTGTCTCTTGCCCATAGCTTCTATTACATCACAACAATACTTGAAACAAATCCGCTCCTTACTGCCTCTACCCATGCATTTGAAACCAACTCTGTCCACAAAGCTTCTTTAACAGATCAATGTTCAACCCATCATACGATTTGTTCCAGAATGTTAAATCTTTATGATACTTGAATATGCACCTTATTCACTTTTGAAATTAACAAATATATTCATAACATTCACGTTGTTTTTCTTTTCTTAAGTCCGCATTGAAATTTAGAGTGATTCACATTTTTTGTTCTCCACAGGACAGTACGCAGTTATCTTCATATTATTCTCAACTATATCCGCACTTCTTTAACTGTAACTGATCAGATGTAAGTCTACACTTATTTAACAAAATTTGATCCGCAATTTTCCTTAAGATATCCGCAACTCAGAGCTAAATCTGCAATTCTATGTATTTCCAAATAGGTTGCAAATCCTGTGCATATATAGTGTTTAGTCTACCCTTTTTAGGCCGACCCTATAGCCAATATGTAGGCTGATTTCTCCACTGCATGAAGGCCGGCATGAAGAGCATAACTTCCAGCGCTCATAAGGACTTTCTTCACTGTATGTGGAGCTTGTCTTCCATCGTTGTTTTCCATTTTTCCACAGGGTCTTGGAGCATGTAATTCTAAATCTAGAAGACAAAACCCTAGATAGACATCAAGAAGAAGTCTGTTTAACCTATAATAAAATCTTGCCCATGAAACACATGAAGCAATTACAAAATAAATTTTATTATCTTTGTCTTCTTCTTTATAAAATAGATAATTACATAGTCAATATGAAGACTGACCTAGTTACACTTTTCAACAAAGGAAATTCCCATAAGAAATAAACCCTAAGGAATCATATGGCTATCACAAAATAGGATTTTAAACCTAGAAAATTTGTAGTAATACAATAAGCCTATAACAACACCAAAATTAATACCAAAGCACTAGGTGCTTAAAGTTAAAATTTGGAGATAAATAAAGGTCAACTTACAACAAATATTTGTGGTTATAAAGGGTGTTATAACCTCATAAAGGGTGATATCAACCATAAAATATGGTTGAAAATGCTTTGATCTTCAAAAGATATTCTATGAAATGTCAATTTAGTATTTTTTTACGATATAAATATTAGTTATATGCCTTATAAGGCTATAATGAAATGTTTTTGTTGTAATTAAACCTAAATTTACCCTAAGAACCAAAAGATAAAAGAAAATTGATGACCACTTTCAAGGAACCATGCAAATTCTATACTAGTGCCTTATAGCAATATGGCATACAAAGTTAATGAATAAAATCACTTATATCTGGGGGCCAAGGTAATGATCCTAGGGCAATAGTGAGACAAAAATACTCTTTCATTTCACCTTTAATCAACTTAGGTGTCTTACTCCTCTATGAAGATTATCAATTAGGGATTGGATGTAAATCAAAGGTAGACTTAAAGTAAGTTACACCAATCATTTTCAATAAGAATACTCAAGGATTGTGAATAAAAACATTCACATTCTATATATATGCATAAGAAAATAGAAAGGAAGCTATCATTATCTCATAACCATTATGAAAACCCTAGCACCATTCATCGTAGAAGAGAAAACCATCATCTAATGTCACAAACCCTATAAAATCTTGACATCCTTCACCTATGCATAATGCACAAGTAGAGGATCAAAAGAAAAAGAGATAAGAATATTCAATGAAGAGTGATGATCCAAATATCCTAGGCATTGCCATTATTTATACAATCCAAGGGCATCCAAGTGCTTAGGTCCAAATTAGGCTGAAATCCCACAATAACATAAATTAATAATAAGACATGCTCTAGGGTCATATGTCAACCCTCAAATTGGCCTCATATAGAATAATACGTGCTAAATTTAACCCATACGTGCAATAAAGAGAGAGAAAAAATGTGACATCACCAACATGAGGGCTAGGACAATCTTAAAATTCATGTCTCTAAGCAAAAAGGTCATGCCTCCTCATCCAACAACCATGAAGTAGCCCTCAAGGCTTGTCCAAATGATGAAATAATCCCATAAATTCTTGAGAGAAACTTCCATGTGTGGAGTACTAGGGCTAGGAGTGATGTCATCTCTTTAATGCATAATATCTTGCATCTTAAAGATGTGATAGACCCGCTAGAGGGTTATGCCAGCATCTCCAAGGTAAAACATTATTAAGAAACATCAATGTCCAAGGTGCATGATATCATAAGGGTACTATTGATGCAGGCGTTGTACACCTAAGTCAACAAGGAGGAAGTGACCCATATCGAGACTCTTTAATAACCCAAGTCGTTTTGAGTAGTCACCCTTGATGGGCTTATAAGCTCTGTTGGCCTTGGATCCTTTCTTCTTATAAAGGATTGAATCCCGGGAAATCTAATCCTAATCTAAACTAAGGTTATCCTATACTAATCTAAACTATTTCTATGCTAAATTATGGTTAAAATAAACTACAATTCAATGATGAAGCTAGCTATGCAAATGAAAGAATGGAGATCAAACAACCTGAAATTTGATATGAGCATGAAAAAAAAAGTTTGAATGTTTCACTACTAATGGACTATGATATACTAAGAAATTCTAATTTATATATTTCATTTAGAATATAGAATTAAGAAATATAGTACAGTAACTAATGCTACAAAATCAATATATGATACAAACTGCACATCATTATTATACAACAAATATTATAGTATGCCAGAACATACGTAACTGGCTCAAAAGAAAAATGTACTAATGATAAACTTCACAAACTATGTTTATGAAATAAAATCAAATGTTGATCCTAAATCCAACTACAAATTAAATCAAAGTTGATTCTTAATGTAAATAATAACAGAACAAGTAACTACAAATTTACAAGTTCCTTATCCTCGAAGAAAAACACAGATCAACTATGTTTACTTTCATATTTTACATTAAGAATAAATGCAAAGGTTTTTCAACATATAATCTTAAATATTTCTTGGCCAAGACAAATGAAAGGGAAAATTATAAATTATCTCCTTAAAATTCATATACTTTAATCATTGGATTTATGAAAATAGTCAATAAAACTACTAGCTAAAGCAATGGTATGAATGAGACAATCATCTACAACAACATTACTATCAATTTGTAAACAAGAAATGACATTTTCTGTCAATTTGAATATCTAGAAAACATTCACAGAAGTTCAAAATAAACTAATGTCTAGATCAATACTTCTTATCAGGACATGACTCACTGAAGAATAATATTGATCAAATGAAACAATTACAAATTGAAATAATGTTTTTTCAACAAAGAAATGCAATAAAAAAATAGTTGTTTTCTTAAGAAATAAAATCATCAAACAAACAACATTTATCTTCTAGATCTCAAAAATAAAGGAATATAGAACTATGAAGATATTTAAAATATGACCATGAAACATAAACGAAAAAGAACACTAGAATGAATGTAATCAAGTTGATGAACTTATATTAAAATTAGTCCACAATGAAACTTTAACCAACATTTCCTTGTCCAAAACTTCCCCTTTCGGGTCCCCTTTTTCATCAAAATGAGGGGTATATTTTCACATAGGCTTACAACATTTTGAGATCAAATAAAATTAAAATTATCTTTTTTTTTAACAATCAGTTACAAAAATAAAAGATTACTATTGTAATTTTATGCCTTTCGGCCGAATGACCAAATTGAAATGAAACATATGGCAGACAGAGTTCCCATACGAAGCTAAGAACATGCATACAGTGATCGAGAGTATCTCATATTGTAAAATTTAAGATAATTATCTTGGACATGTGGAATACCTACCATAAAAGAAAACTAAAATCAAACAAACACATAATAATACTAAAATGAGGTTGCTACAAAATCTCTAATTATGTAGTGGCCTTTTATTCAAAAATAGAAAAACTGAAAGAAACAAAGCATACCTAAAAAACTTCATATGCATAGATAAAAACAAATTCACTATCTATCTGCATCAAATCCTCTAATTCCAATGAAATAGTGACTTTGAGATTCAGATATTTAATCACAATGTGAGTGTCCTTTGACTGGGATTTACCCTCGACACTGAATGAATTTTGTTCTTTAGATTTATCCTTCGCTTAGAAGAAACCTCTCAACTAATTATTTTCATAAATAAAATGACTTATCTGATATTCGAAACAGGGAACAATAACCATGTATTGTTGTTTACAATACATATTGGAAATTAGTTCATCCGAATGAGGGGTACTCATGGAAGAGTCATCATAATTGGTTGTGTCACGTTGAAAACAAGGAACTCCCTGAGAATGGAGATTGTTCTTTTTCAGAGATGGCTCAAGATTAGTTTCCAAATCAACAAATGGAACATTCATTGGGGGATTTTTGTGCCTAACCCTTATGGCTCTAGCAATTCTCCTTTGGAGTTGCTTTGTCTTACCATATCTTGTTTAATTTGACCAATTGTTTGTTCTTGTGCAGGTTGGGTAGACTTTGGTTCGGACTGAGCAGAATTTGTGGAGAGTTTTAAATCTTGGGATTTTTCCACACTTCTAGTAACGTGAAGGGAGTGTTGAAGTTTAGAAATGTCTCTTTTTTACTATGCCTTTTTCCATCACATTTCACCTTTCTGTTATTTTTCCATCACATTTCACCAACACATTAAGGTCAAGATCAATTCCTACAAGGTATTAATCATCCATATTTAAATTCTTTGTTTTTAGTGAAATTATGACAAAAGTACCTTACAATTACTGAATTTTGTACATTCTGTAATTGATATCTGTTTATGCAGCAGAATCCATTGTTAGATAGGTTGCAGCGCTCCCGAAGAAGAAAGAAGGCTATTAAAAGATGACATTTGGCTCCCAGATGGATAACCACCTACTGGAATTTCTTGGCAAGCTAAGCGAGATAAGAGATATTTAAGTCAAAGGATGACTCAAACTTGGAAACTACATGTTGCATTTGAACACAGGAAGCAGAGAATCAAGTGATCGAAGCACTTAGCCATTAAAATATGAAATCTCCTATGACTTGGTTTTTCAATAGCAAGTCATAAAGATATTGGAATCTTAGATATCAATCTCATAGGTGTCAATTTTCCTACATTTTATCGGCTTAAAACTCTTTCAAAGTCATTTCTATAATTTGTATAAATAACAGTGAGCAAGACAAAGAACACAGTGGTGATTATTATTATTAAGTTTATAATCCTTTTGTGGACCAATTTATACTTAGTTCTCAAGTTCTCGTTACTTTCTAAATGTGTGCATGAATAATTGATCGTTAATCAATCCTACACTCTAGGAGGCCCCCCTGCGAGCTGTTAGGTTTTATTTTAAAATTTTGAGTTGTTTTAGTTAATGTTTCTTAGAATTTTATTTTCATTACAAATTTCATCATCCAATTTTAGTCTTATTTAGTTATTATGTCATTTAGTTTCAATTCCTATTAATTGTTTTCAAGTTTTGATATGTTAAACTGGAAGTACATTTTAGAAGTTCATTGCGCACATTACTAATCATTATTGAGTTGGATTTTCATTTCTTTTATTAGATTCCACTGTCATTTATTTTTAAAGAAATTCTATCTTTTATAGATTAGATTTTACTATCATTTTTTTCACAACATTTAGATTAATTTTTTTTCAATTGAAATTTAGTTTAAATATGTATTTTCATCAACTAGTGTAGAATGAGTTCAATTCCACAACAGTAGAATTAATTTATTTATTTTCCATGTTTTGATTTTCAAGTATTTCCTTCTGATATTTGGAATTAAGTGTGGATTTATGCAATCTAGTTAGTTCTTTACTTCAAAAGCTCAATTTAGTTAGTTCAGACTCTTGATTGAAAGAACATCTGCGTAATTAGTTTCCAAATTGTATAAAAAGCAATCATTCGTTTTTGTAGTTAGTTTTATTTTTATAATTCACCTAATTTAAAAAATAAATCCTAGCATATATAGTGCACATACATTTCAAAAGTACACAAATCTTGGTTGACATTTAATGAATTAAATTAAAGACAAGTAATTTACCAAAAAGGGAGGTTACAATTTTTGAGACTTCAACCTAACTATCGCTTGAAAGAGGTGACCTTGGTGCTTCGACAAATGCCTCACACTCATCATGTTGAAATTTCTGAGTAAGAGATGCAAGTGAACAACAGGAGAGGGGTTAGGAACCATGGTAGCAGAAGATGGAGCAGGGTCAAACACTAGAGGTTTATCCTAACCATTACAGGCAAGAAAATAATCCTAGTAATCACCCAATTGAGTCAAGTGATGTTTAACTAACATTAAAATTAGACTATGGTGGAATAGGGACCTTTCAGGGATTTTGTGATCGGATTGATAAGACCTAGATATTTTCGTTAAAATATTCAGCAAATCATAGGGAGGCAAGTTAAGCTTTCAACCTAGGAAAACCATTAAAAGTTGAATATGATACATAAAAATTATGTTATACCGCCCTTCAAAGGTTATATATATACGAATTAAGTGCAACAACTCATGCTATTTCGACTTCAAATAAGATACGAGCATACCTTTTACCTAATACTTGTAGTCCTTACTGTTAAGAATTTTCCTCCATGGAATGTTTCTGACTGAAAAATTCTTAGACCAACATTGGCCTTCAAGAGGAAGATGTGTGGTTGTCGCTAAGAATTTAAGGTTAACTTTAATTTCCACGTTGCCCATGTGGGTTCTCCTCCCATTAAAATAATCAACAAAGGCTTTAACAAGCTCATTACTATGTCGCTGGACCAACTGTAAAAATTCCCACCAGCTGACTCTATGAAGCAGAGCCAAACATTCATCATTTGCTTTAACAAATTTTGCCTCAACAATCTCGGTTCGCACTACGGGTGGCATGTAGTTAGGAAAGAGTTACAGACCTAGGTGAAATATGGTTCTAGGAAACCAAAGACCATACATCAAACCCTAAGTTACAGAGGCCTCATACCAAAATGTGAAGATATAAAATGAGGTTTTTTGGAGAACACTCTCGAAAAGTTGAGTAATGAATTCAACAATTTTCAAGTACTAGCTTGAGTAAGGGTCGTGATGACCTAGGAATATGAGCAATGAGTGGTTGTAATGGAATAATGAGCCATATGAAAATTGGCATTGCAACAGGTTGACATGCAATGGACACGCGGGACTTTGGACTCTAGATCAGTTGATGAATAGGCATAATAGAATAACACATTGCTGGAAACTAGTTTTTTCCATAAGTATGAACCATAAAACAAATAATTGATAATAATATATTTAATTTGAAATCAATGGACCATTAATTGGTGGACGTGATATGATTGAACTATTAAATGGTGAAATGAAATGCTCAAAAACATACAATGCCACCAGTACACGGTGTAAACCTTAGGTTATGACCATTGATTCAAATATTAAAACATTTAAAATCAAACATCATACGAAGATAAAAGGATTAACATAAGAGTTACTATGATCATTTATAAAGGTTACCCAATTAGCATTAGAAACTAAACTAGGGCTACTACATAATCTATGATTATGTAGCTACCCTTGAACTAAAAAGTTTATTTCTATAGGAGCAATGGTAAACTCACTAATCGTAAAAATCAAAGGAAATAACCCTTACATCGTCGATGAATGAAAGAATGGGTCATATAATGTAACACACATCATGAGAAAAATTTGAATTTGGGGTAGAAATTAAAATGGTAATTAAAGGAAAAGATGCTGAAATCAATCTAATACCAATCTAATAAAATCAAAACGACAAAATGAGTAAAAATTTTAGGAGGGGCCCTATATTTTTGTTAAAATAAAAGGGAGTAGGTTGGCCTGCCAACAATTGGCGATTTGTTGGGTCAAACCAATTTTATTTTCCTGAAAAAATAAAATAAATAACGAAAGGAGTAAGAATCAAATGAAATTATCATCACTCCCCAACTCCCGGACGTTTGGATCGAGCCGTGGCTAGGTCGAATACCGTGCAGCGTGGGCCACCGGCGGCTCACCAAGGCCCGAACCCCTTTCTCTCTCACGACTCGGAGTCAAGACCGGCGAGATCCGACTTCAGTGGGCAGCCGTGCTGGGGCCCCGGGCAGGCCTGCCTAAGGCTCAGTCCCATGGAGACACAGGGCTCTCCCAAGGAGCCCCCTCTGCCGCCTTCTGTTGACGCTTTTAATCAGCTTCTGGCTGGTTTTCCCAGGAAGAAAAAAAGCGAAGCATCTAAATTCGTTAAGAAGCTCAAAGATATCCCTGAGATCTCTTTGCCTCCAGAGACCCCCATCCAAGTAGCTTTGTCTCTCGCTGAGCGGGGTCTAATTGGCCAATTCACGGGACTTTGGCCTTCTCCGAAAACTACTGAGCAATGGGTTAACAGGAATTGGGCTCCTCTGATCAAGCAAAGTGTTACATCTTACTTTCTCCGGTGAGGGTTCTTCCTCTTCGAATTCTCCTCCAAAGAAGACAAAGATATGATCTTCCAAAACATGTCGTATTTCATGGGCCCTCAGGGCCTCTATCTGAACAAATGGACTCTGAATTTTAATCCGGCTGTCGATGTTCCCAAGGCTGTCCCGGTGTGGGTTCGGCTCCTGAATCTCCCAGTTCACTGCTGGAACTGGGATTCCTTGAAACACATTAGCAACACCCTCGGGAAATTCATAGGTCGGGCAAACAACAAGGACCAGTATGACTGTGCTAGAATATGCGTAGAAGTAGATCTTGAGGTGGGTCTCCCAGAGGCAATCAAAATCAATGTTGACAGCTGGTCTCATGTGCAGATCTTGGATTATGAGTAGTTTCCATTCAAATGCAGGAAATGGCATGTTCATGGGCACTTTGCCAGAAAATGTCCAACCAATGCAGAGCCAGAGAAAGGAAACGAAGAGGGTTGGAATCAAGTTAAGCATACAAAGATCAACCACAAAGGACAAAAACTGGGAGGACCCAATGGAAAAGGCCTTCTTCAGGCCAATGCCCAACGCCCCCCTCCCAAAAAGGCACCAGAAAACAAGTTCGATCCTCTAAGCCAGCAAGCAGAAGCAACTCAGGAGATCGAGACCCAAAAACCAGCCTCTCCAAGCAAAGGCACTCCCTCAATCTCCCTTAAAGAAACAAGTGCTAAAGACCCCAAAGGCATGAATATAGAAGATGAAGAAGAAGAACAGGAAACAGACGAGTCAGAGAAGGAAGGAGAAACAGGAGAGTCTCAAACCTCGGTAAGGAGATCCACAAGAGGTCGCAAAAATGACAGGGAAAAAAGAGAGCAGGAGACTTACAAAGACAAGCTACAGGGCAGCCAACCAACTTTAGAAAAAATGCTAGCCTCAAAGCCTAGGATGACGAAAAATCAACCTCAAGGCTCCAAGGGAGCCCATCAGAAACATAAATAATGAAAGTCATCTCCTGGAATTGTAGAGGTATGGGGAGAAAAGTTAAGGAAGAAGCCATTAGAAGCTTAATAAGAACATAATCTCCAGACATACTTCTCGTCCAGGAGACCAAGCTGGAAGACGTAGTCTTCCTACATGCAAGCAAGAAAATTTGGATCAAAAGCGAAGCAAGAGAAATCTTTGCCCGGGGAGCCTCGGGAGGGATTGGCACACTGTGGAATGCCAACAAATTTGCAGTCATTTATGAGGGTAGCAATACTCATGCTTAAAATACAGAATCTGGACTCCAAAGAAATATTTTTCCTTTTCAATGTATACTCTCTAGTCAATGTTGGGGAAAAAAAGGACTGTTGGGATTCTATAAGGCATCAAGCAAACTTGGCAAACCTAGAAAATATAATCATTGCCGGAGATCTCAACCTCACTCTTCACCCGTCTGAAAAAAGAAGAGGTAGCGCAGTCCAAGATCCGGCAAGGGAATGGGCGGAGGATCTTATGCAGGATTGGGATTTGCTGGATATCAAACCTTCCTTCGGTAAGTACTCTTGGTCTAAAAAAAGAGCTAGCCCAGGTCATATTGCTGCCAGATTAGATAGATTTTTCATCCAAATCTCCTTTCTGTTACTAGGATTAGAACCTAGAATGCATATTCTCACAAACAGTATCTCGGACCACAAGCCCATAGGGCTCGATCTTCTGGCCCATCTTGATCTGGGCCCTATTCCTTTCAGATTCAGTCCCCTCTGGGTCAAGGAGCCAGATTTGATGCAATTAGTCAAGTATTGTTGGAGACGGCCAGTCAAAGGATCTCCTTTCTTTTTCTGGGAGGAAAAGATTAGAAGGGTGAAAGGGGTACTAAAACGATGGACCAAAACCCTTTCCAACCCTGCTTAAGAAAGGAAAACCATCAAAGCTTCTCTTGCTGCACATCAAATTCAAATGGAGAACGCTAGTGTCACAGAGGAGCTTCTAGATCAAGAGGCTCAGCTGTAGCAGAGTTTTCACAAGGCCTGCTTAGCTGAAGAAGAATACTGGAGATTAAAATCTCGAAATCTCTGGCTCAAATAAGGGGACAGGAATTATTCTTTCTTTCATAAACAAGCCCAAGCCAGGAAATGTTTCAACACTATATCTGAGATCAAGGAGGATAACGTCACCCATAAGGAATTTGAGGACAACAAGAAAGTAGCCTTTTCTCATTTTCAAAACTTGTATAGTGAGGACACAGAGCCGGATCAATATCCAGATCTTTTAGACATTGTTCCACCTTCAATCTCCCCTCGTATGAACGAGATCCTTGAGGCCAAAGTCACTAAAGAAGAAGTTAAAAATGCGCTTTTCGCCATGGATCCGGACAAGGCTCCTGGCCCAGATGGTTTTTCTACCAGGTTCCTTCAAGTTTGTTGGCTGATAGTTGAAAAGGACCTTTTCAAAATGGTCCAAAAACCTCAAGACAGTCAGAAAATCGGAGGAAGCACAAACTCATCTTTTTTAGCCCTCATCCCCAAGGAGAAAGGCACCAACAACTTCAACAGATTCCGTCCGATATCCTTATATAATACAGGGTACAGGCTAATCACTAAAGTAATTGCAAATAGACTGAAGCTCATCCTTCCCAAAATAATTCCGGAGAACCAAGGATGCCTCATCCAAGGAAGGCAAATCGTGGACAACTTCACCCTTGTTCAAGAGGCAATTCACTCAAGTCTTCATCGGAAAGAACAAGGTATGGTTCTTAAACTCGACTTAGCAAATGTTTTTGATTGATTAAATCACATCTTTCTGTTAAAAGTCATGAGCAAGTTTGGTTTTGGAGCAAACTTCATTAAATGGATCCGGGCTTGCATCTTGGAGCCATGGATTGCACCCCTAGTAAATGGCAGAGCCACTGATTTTTTTAAAGCTTTGAGAGGGCTTAGGCAGGGGTGCCCACTCTCACCTCTGCTCTTTGTAATCCAAGCCTCTGTCCTCAGTTTTATCTTAGACAAAAAGATGCAAAATCAAGATATCAATGGATTGTGTATTTCCAGAGGGGTCAAAAACATAAATCACGCCTTATTTGCGGATGACACTCTGTTATTGGGAGCTGCCACTCTTTCCTCAGTGACCAAGTTTAAAGTAGTTCTGGATGAATTCTATGAGGCCTCAGGTAGTGTCTTAAATAAAAAAAAATGCCACATCTTCATTTGGAACACATCGCCCAGATTTCTCTTTGCTATCTCTAGATGTTTGGGCTTTGCAGCGTCCTCCACTTGGACCTCTTTCAAATACTTGGGTCTACCTGTTTATCATAAAATACCTGTAAGTAAATACTAGCTTCCACAACTTGAAAAATTCAAGACCAGGATCCAAGCCTGGGGATAATCCTGTCTCAACATGGCTGGTAAATCTGTCCTAATAAAATTTGTGCTCACCAGTCTCCCTCTATATCAATTTTCTATGCTTCTCACTCTGGAAAGCATCTTGGGCTCAATTGGCTCTCTGGAAAAAATATTTCAGAGGTCCTCGTTCTAGCTGTTTGGAAAAAGTGACTCATCTGCCTAACTCGACTTTCCTTAAATTGTTTGCTAAAGCTGCTCCTCTAGTCAATGCGCACTCCTTCTGGATTCCAGGAAACGGCAAAAAGATTAACATCTGGACTGACAGAATCATGAACATGGATCCTATTGAAGACAGAGCCTCCATTAGAGCACTGCGCTGCTGGATGGATGGAGAGGGGTTTCGAATGTTTTGGGATATTTCACTGTGGAGTGACTCTGTTTGGGCAGGTTGGAAATGCCTTGCTGTGTCGGCTCACTTTCTTGAGGAATGGACCATGTTGCTTAACCTCCTTCATGGATTGGCGCCCTCGCTCATAAGGAAAAGATACTCGAGAGGCTGGGGGCAGAATGCCAGAGGCTACGCTGTCTCCATGGGATATGCTAAGCTGAGAGAGAGACCATACGTCCCCCCTGACCCAACACCTTGGCATGGCATCTGGTGTTTTCCTTCGTGGCCCATAATCGATTTCTTTGCTTGGCTTCTTTGCCATGGTAAAATTCTCACATTTGACATTCTACAGAGGAAAGGATTCCACGGCCCTTCCAGATGTTCGCTGTGTAAAGAAAATGCAGAGAATGTTGTCCACTTAATGCTTGATTGCAGCTTCTCTAAGCAGATTTGGTTCTCCTTCATCCACATTCTGGATCCCAGCATTTCTCTTCCTTGCTCCACTGGTAGTCTATTCTCAAATTGGGCGTACAGGTATCCTGGTCCTCCTCCTAAAAACTAGATTATAAAAACTTCATGGTCTGTCCTCCCAAAGGTAATTTGCTGGCAGATCTGGCTTGAAAGAAATAGAAGAATTTTCAGAGATACTGAACATAATCACAAGGTATTAGAAATCAAGATTAAATTCCAACTGAAAGAGTGCTTGATTGATTTAAAAGACGGTTCTAATCTCAGCCAACAGGACATTGCTTGGGGTTCATTCCTTGATTTTCAATTCCAAACAGCAGTTAGGAACGCTCCTCCCCTCAAAGACTGGCAAATAAGAAAATCTGAAACTGAATTTCAAGATTGGCTTATATCTCATTCAAGACACTCCCTCTTCTTTGATGGGGCAGCAAAGGGCAATCTAGGCAAAGCTGGTGCAGGAGGCGTTGTTGTAAGCCCAGTTGGGAAAAAAATTCATTCCTATGCTTGGGGACTTGTCCATTCATCCAGCATTCAAGCAGAGGCTTTGGCTCTCTTTCAAGGTCTCAAGCTTCTCAAAGACTTAAATATAAGTGAATCTAATGTTATTGGAGATTCCCAGATCATTATAAATGCTATGGTCTCAAACTCTCTGGCTTTGGACCTTAAACTCGCAAGACTGATAGCCAGAATCAAGGGCTTGGAAAACTCTTTTCAGAAGCTGAATTACTATCATGTGCTGAGAATTCATAATAGAGAGGTGGACATTGAAGCCAACAAAGCTGTCCTCCTCTCTGCTGGGGTCAAGTTGAAAGACGAAGAAGAAACATGGGAACCCATCCCATAAGTTGATTGTTGTCATGTTTTACTGCTTTCTCTTAAATCAATTTGTATGCATCTTCAAATTGGGAAAAATCTCTGAAATTGAATTTATAGTTATCTCATCAAGGAGGAAGTCCTCAAGCTTTAGCTGCATTCTCAATCTTAGCGGTGAGGGGCAACAAGATATAGACACCCTCAATGTAACCAGATTTCCGGCATTCAGGCCAAGATGAATATAATTACTCCATAACCGTTACTGTAAAAAAATCCAAATGGGGAAATTATATCCATCTATAACATACTGAGAATTAGTATCTTTCATTTCAGTCTGCAAAACAGTATAAGTGTCCATAAGTATATTTATTAAAAACAATCAACAATTTACAGAAAATACAATAAAACTCACCAAATATTCAGAAGGATCCATAAAGATAACATATTCATAAGGTGAACAACAAATTGTGAAATTTGGCATAATCGTAACTTTAATACCACAAACAGAGCCATTGTTGTGAGTAGGCATCCATAGCATCGGGAGGGTTACCTTTTAACCCATTGATGTGACAATATCACATCTATTAGATATAGATTTAGAACCATTAAAATATTTAATTTACTTAAATTTTTTCTTGTAAATTAACTAAAAGTCACTTCCCTAGGTTGGTAACCAGATAGTGACAGTGTCATTCACAAGAACTAATAGAAGTGAACAATCTAGCTCCTGATGAGACCTCTTGTCTTCAATTTACAACCAAAATCCATTACCCTGGCTTGGTGACCAGTAGTGGTAATGTCACTTCCATTAGGACCCATGATCATATTAGGTCAACTCTTAATGAGATCTCCTATCTCTTAGTTAATCTGTCATATATTGAAATACACTCTGATTAATATTAACCCTTGATGGATTACTTAATAGACGGGAAGGTAAATTTTCTCCTTAAGAGAAGGGGATGGGGTGAAAATTTTACCTTTCCAACCTTGTATTAATTAATGTTGTTAAAAATAATCTATTTTTCTAAATATGAATTCTTCTTGAATAATAGTAGACTGAGATAATCCTTGTAATTGAGACTAGATCTAAAGATATTTGTGAACAAAAGAATTATTTATTGAGATTAAACTAAAAGAAATTATTCAGAATTTAATCAATGAATCAATGAGTCATCTGGTAAATATTCCTTTAAAAGGTGTTTCTAGGAAAATTATACTATGGAATAAAACAGAAAAAACAATATAAAAAAGAATTCAAACCAAGGAAAAGCATACTCAAGACAAGAAAAAGAGAAAACTCAAAAATACAAGATCAAATAAAATCATAACATAGATATGTAAAAAAGTCTCGCACATGAGATCATGCAAAGTATATTTTTAAAAGTTTCCCATTGATAGGGAGAGACTCAGGTTGACCTTCCAAAGTCTGCAGTCGAAATATGTTGGGTCTAAACTTTCTGTAACAATGAAGGGTCCCAACCATAGATTCTAAAACTTGTTGTGCTCCCGCTTGTCATTGCGGGCCTTATCCAATTTTAGAACCAGGTCCGAAACTTCAAAATCCCTGTTAGAAGAAGAATTGTGGTCACCATCGTTTTACTAGTTATTGATATTGATTTAACTTGGTTTTAGCTTTTTGTCTCTCTTATTCTAATTTTAATAAATCATTAATCATATCTTCCATAGTTGATGACTTAATTTCTTGGACACTCTTGGATAGTTGCAAATAAGGAAGAAAGATGTGAGGGCGTAATATATCTTCTTTACAATAAATGAGGAAAAAGGGTGAGTTGTCAATAACAACTTTTGGCATGGCCCTATCAGCCCATAATACATTAAATAGTGCAGTATGTCAGTTTTTATGATTTTTTGAGACTGTCCTTTTAAGGATTTTCAGTACATTCTTGATTGAAGATTCAACAAGGCCATTTCCTTGCGGATAATAATTTGTTGAATATTTAACCTTTGTCCATTTTTCTACGACATATGTGTCTAACACATGAGATGAGAAACAAGATACATTATCAAATACCAATGATTCGGGAACACCAAAACGAGTAATAATTTGAGTTTCAATAAAATTAATAACTTGATTGGAATTTACCACACGCCGAGGTGTTACCTCAACCCATCTAGTAAAATAATATGTAGTTGTTATGATGAATTTATGCTACTAGGATGAGGGATGATTAATAGTTCTAATTATGTCCAAGCCCCACTGTTGAAATGGAGCTTCAACAATGACAGATTGTAGGGGGGAGGCAGGTTTTTTAATCCTACCAGCAGTCTCTTGGTAGGTTTTCCATTTTATAACAAGGTCATTGGCGTATTTAAACAGAGTGAGCCAATAATAACCCACTCTTAGAACCTTGTGTGTGGTGAATTTCCACCAACAGGGCCAAAGTGGAGTTCACGGAGTATTTTTGAAGCATCTTCCTGGTCTAGATAGCGAAGTAACACCCCATCATATTTTTTTCGGAAAAGAACATTATTGATAAGTTGATAAGGTGTTGATTTTAATCTTAATGCTCTTCTTTCAGTTTCATTGAGATGAGAGGGGGTTTTACCTTTTTTGAAATATAATATAATGCTTGAATACCATGAATTAGGATCAAAATATTGACACAAGACTTCAATTTGTATTAAAGATACTTAATTTTTTAGAGAGGAGTCATCAGGAAAAGTGGGATGGTTGCTAGGAGAAGAAATATATTCTACAGCCAATTTACAAAGACCTTGACCTTTAATCATTTGTACGGGGTTAATTTCTAGGTCAATTTATTGTAGGTTTGTCATCCAGTGGGACCTTTCCTCACCAAGTTCCTTTTGAATTAAAAGGTTTATAACTATTGGGTATGGTACTATAACTTTAGTCTTATACTTAAGTAGGTAGAAATGAAAATGCTTAACTGCTTTGTACACAACAATATTGTGTTTTTCAACTAGTGCATAATTAAGTTTTTCTCCTTTAAAAGTGGATCTCATAAAAGCAACAAGGATTTTGGTATTAGAATCATATTTTTGCGTGACCACAACAACATAGGCAGAGTCTGAGGAGAAAGTACAAAAAAATAAAACTCTTTGGAAAAATCAATACTAATTAATATAGGAGACTCTGGGATTGTTTGTTTAATAGTGTTGAAAGATTCTTTTTGTGTTTCTCCCCATTTAAAAACAATATTTTGTTTAACTAAATCTTGACGAGGCTTTACAATTTTGGAAAAGCTAAGAACAAAATGTATGACAAAATTGATCTTCCCATGAAGGATTGTATGACCTTTTTGGAATTTGGTGCAGTGAAATAATTGATGGTCTGTGTCCTTTTGGGATCAATTCTAATTCCATATTTAGATACAATGCATCCTAGTAATTGTCCTTTGGTAACTGCAAAAATAGATTTTTTTAGGATTAAAGAAAATTTCAATTTTTCTACCTCTAAAAAAAAAATTTAGGTGTAACAAATGGTTAGACCCTTGTTTTGAGAAAACGGTAACATCTTCTAATTATATAGCCACATATTCATTAATTAGACCTCTAAAAGTGATATCCATTTCCCGCTGGAAAGGTGCCCCTGCGTTTATCAATCTGAAGGGAATTTTCTTGTAGGAAAAGGTACCTCAAGGAGTTTGGAAGGCAGTCTTTAATTGATTAGCAGATGATACCATAATTTGGTTATAGCCTGAGAAACCATCCAAGAAGGATAGCATCTCAAAGCTTGAGACACGCTGGAGAATCTGCTCCATGGGTGGTACTGGGTAATGGTCTTTTTCAGAGGCTTTGTTTAGATTCCTAAAGTCGACATAAAGATGGATGTCAATTTTTTTCTTCTTAACGAGTACTAAATTTGTGACCCACTAAGTGTGTCACACCGGAAAGATGATTTTAGCTTCCAAGAGTTTACTTAATTCTTCTTTAACGAAAGATTCAAGACTTGAGTGAATTTTCCTAAGTTTCTGTTGAAAGGGTTTGGTTTGGGGTTTCATAGGAATAACATGTTGCAATATGGTGTTTGGATCAAAGTTTTGAGATCATCATAATTCCAATCAAAATATATCTCTATACTGCTTGAAAAAATTAATGAAATCATATATTTTCCTGGAGAACAATTTAACCCTAAATTAATGCTTTGTGGTTTACCTTTTGACCCCAAATTTATGACTTTAATTTATATTGCAGAGTTGCTAGTTTTACAATTTTTAGTTGTCCTAAATAAATCATGTAAGTCATATAAATGTTCCAATCTAATGATATCTTTAGGGATCAATTTTACCATATCGAAGAGCTCATCAGATGATTGTTGTTTGTTAATCTGAGAAAAACCCCGCAAGTTTTTGTCGTGAGTGGTCTCGTTAATTATTGTGTCCTTAAAGTGCCCCCCATATGCAGAAAGTAAATTATATGTTTGTCATTGTCAAACACACACTAGTTAGTGATGTTGTCGACTATGGTTGGTCTAAAAAGAAATTCAACTAAAAATAATCAGGTTCAAAATTTTTAGCAGGAATCAATCTAGAAGCTACATTAGCTAACAAATTTGCTTCTTGATTTGCAGTTCTAGAGACATAATAAATATTGAAAGGTGAAAACTTTGATACTAAATCCCATGTACCTATGCTTGATAAGTCTTCAAGTGTGTTGAAAGGCGATGAATAGATTTTTTACCTATGTAACAATTATTTCAGAATCACCATAAGCTCCTAAACATTCAACTCTAAGATCCAAAACTTTGTGGTGTCCCTAAATAAGAGCCTCGTACTCTGCAACGGTGTTAGTACATGGAAATTATATTCTACATGGGATATAAAATCATACATCCATCTCTAGCTCCTTCTTTAGACTTAGAACCATCAAAATACATTGACCATATGTCACCTTTATCAAGGTTCGACACATTACCGATATCAATAATTTTATGATCAGTTGTAAGTAACGCATTGATTGTTTCCTAATAAGATTGTTGTTCTAAATTAAAAACTGTAGAAAAATCCGCAACAAAATTTCCAAAGAAAGAGTCAATAGCCAAGAAATCATTCATCCTAACTAGTTCATTTGAATTATTTAAATAAGTAATGATATGTTTCCTATACGAATCCCTGTTAATTTTAATTTTATTTGGTTCCCCTTTCCAAGGTAGCCAAAATTGAGTCAAATCAGTGTTCATAAATCCCTTAAGGTGTTGTAAGCAATCCCTACATAAAAATAGTCCATATACTCCAGGAATGTCAACAATCACAATATCTATAATTTGATGGACTCTATGTCTTGTGAAAACCCAATAAGAATTCCATTTAATTCCCCCACTACTTTAACATAAGTTATGTCTAGTTGTACAATCTTTATACCAGAAGGTTTCATATGTGCATTAATATTCTTACAAATTGAAAATGGCATCACATTATAGGAATCACATATGACAACCATATATTTATGGACATTACGATTACAAATTTCAAGAGTTAACAAAAATGGTGGAGATTTCTTTTTCTGATTGGAAGAGTTGTTTGTGAAACATTTTAATATATGAACATTTTCTAAGGAGGACTTGTCTAAAAAAGTTATATATTTACCTGCAAGAACTTTCAAACCAACAATATGTTACTAAATATTTTTCTAAATTATAGGAATTTTCCAGAGCTCATATAAGGAGATATTAGCTTTTATTTTCTTAAGGCCATTTATTGGATCATATTCTAGATCTAAAACATAAGATTTTTAGTGCTAGTTGTTTATTTATTTACAATTTTATCTGGTGTAGATCGTGTTTGGATTTCATATAAAGATTTACTTCGAGTAAAAACAGGGCTAATTTCCTCTTCGAATAAATTCAATGAAAGGTTAGGATGTTGAGTTTCATCTTGATATTGAGAATCAAATTCATCTTCCTTTTCTGCATTGTTATCTGAGGTTAAATCATGATCTGATGTCAAATCCTACAAAATATTTTCCAGTCCTTTAGCATTCAAACATCCATTAAGGGGAGGTGATTTATGAGGAGGTGTTCTGCTAAATGATTGCTTAAAATTTCCCCTATCAGTTATTTGTTCAAATTTCTCTTTCTTAAGGTCAATTATTTCATTGGATAATTTATTTATAACCTTTTGAAGGCTCTCTAAATATAAATTTGATTGATCTTTCTTGACTATAGATTGTTTTGAGGTTTTTGGTTTTACCTTGATTGTCTACCATCCTAGGGGATCCTTCATATTCTAATGACTCAGAAGAGCCTTCATCACTAGAAGTGTGGCCTAGGAAGGAGGGTGAACTAGGTGGGGAAGGAGGAGAATTGTAACCTCCAAGAAAAGTTGGTTAGCTAGACTCACCAACAGGTGGTTGAGATGTAGATAGGTTGAGATCAATGATTGTAACCAGTAAGGATATCGTTTACCGTGGAAGTAATATGAGGGATGCCTTCATGCGAATCTAGTATCGTGGGTTCTTCTACGTTAAGGTCAAGAGGAGTGACTATGTTTTGATACAGTCTTATTTCAATAGAAGAAGTTCATTCAAATATCTCTTGAGTTCGAGAGATGAGTTCTCGAGAGCATTGAAGAACCTCGTCAATTTCAGCATGTGCATATGGATAAGTTGGAGTAGTAGGCTCACTATTGGTCTACTCAGGTTGTGGCTGAGAGCTAGTTGAAGCCTCAACAAGGGGAGGGTCAGTATGAATCCATGTGAAAATAAGTGGCCTAACATTTTAACGTTTGTGACTATGTTTTTCCATTTACAATCAGAGGTGTCCTCCTTATAGTGCCATTTTGTTGATGCGGTCATTGTACACCTGAATCAAAAAGGAGGAAGTGACCCAGAATGAGGCTCTTTAGTATCCCAATTCGTTTGGAGTAGTCGCCCCTTACAGCTATATTGGATTTGTTGGCCTTAGATCCTTTCTTATTACGAAGGAGTGAATTTGGGGAAATATAATCCTAATCTAAACTAAGGTTATCTTATACTAATATAAACTAATTCTATGCTAAATTATGGTTAAAATAAACTTCAATTGAATGATGAAGTTAACTATGCAAATGAAATAATATAGATCAAAAAGTATGAATATGATATGAGTATGAAAAAAAAAGGTTGAATGTTTCACTATTAATGGTCTACGATATACTAATCAATTCTAATTAATATATTTCATTTAGAAATTAGAATTAAGAAATATAGTACAATAACTAATGCTACATAATCAAGATATGATACAAAATGTACAGAATTATGTTACAACAAATAAAGTAGGCCATAACATAATGTAACTCGCTCAAAAGAAAGACGTACTAATGATAGACTTCACTAACTATGTTTATGAAATAAAATCAAAATTTTCTCCTAAATGAAACTACAAGTTAAATCAAAAGCTAATTCTCAATGTGTAAATAATAACAGAACAAGTAACTACAAATTTACAAGTTCCTTATCCTTGAAGACAAACATAGATCAACTATGTTTACTTCCATATTCTCTATTAAGAATAAATGAAAAGGCTATCTAATATATAATCTTAATTATTGCTTGGCCAAGACAAATGAAAGGGAAAATTGTAAATGATCTCTTTAAAATGGATATACTTTAATCATTGGATTTATGAAAACAATCAATAAAACAACCTGCTAAAGAAATGGTATCAATGAGACAATCATCTACAGAAACAACATTATAACTATCAATTTGTAAACAAGAAATGACATTTTCTGTCAATTTGAATATCTAGAAAACATTCATAGAAGTTCAAATTAAACTGATGTTTAGATCAATGTAATATTCCCAAATGGGGAATGCAACAATAGAAAGCAGATTTGCAGGAAAATAACGCAGTTCATCAAAGACAAAGCAGGAGGCCAATATAAAGACCTTTCAAATGTATTTACAGCAGCGAAATTAATGTACAATGTGGCCCATAAGATGCATAACAGGAAATACAAGTCTCCAATAGAAGAAAATCATTTAAAAGATGTGTTGCAACCATATATATAGACTAAAAAGGGATTTACAACGTTATTTTATTAGGCTGCAACAGTTGTTGATTACACTTCAGATCTAGAGCAAATAAGTGCATGAAAAGTCAGACCTATAACAGATCCATACACTATATAGGCTCCTCTTCAAAATCCCCTTGGGGTTTTCAACATTACACCATGTACAAGGAGTAGATCTAAGATCTAAATCTGCAGAACTGCATAAATATTCAGATATTCAGAAATATTCAGATCTGATCTAATATGAATGAGAGAATTATCCTCTCCAGTGGATCTCCAAAGTGAAGGGCATATCCCCAACACTAGAAAACCAATCCTCCAAATGATGTGCCAAAAGACCCCGCAACAACACCTACAGGAATAACGCATATCTGGAATTAAAACTGCGCTGTAGGTTTAGAATATGTTTGGCCACATGCCAAGATCAGAAAATGAAGCTCAAGATGTTCAATACTCTCCTCCCAATGGAATAGAAGCCTCCTCCATTGAAAAGGAGCACTGAGATGGCCTAGATCTGAATAGATCTAGCCTCCACTTGCTACAGCTTGCAAAGATGACCAAACCCTTAACAGGATCTGCGTTGTAATTGAAAGAAGAAGCCTGGCCTTCAGCCAAATAGTGGACAATACAACGCAAACTCTCCCAAGAGCTACTCAATGGGAAGAGGTGGGATTCCCGATCAGGAACACCCAAATGATAAACAACATTATTCTCAACTAAACAGCAAGAGAATGAGATATGTATAAACAGAAAATATACTCAGAAAAATATCATATCATCAACAACCTTCTCATGCTGCCATCCTCTTCCTTTTATAAGTTAAGAGCTTGCAAACCCTAAACCACCTTCAATGAAATCACTCCTTTCACGCAAAGCATCTCCTTCTAAAACTGCGATGTGCCTCATTGATGGCCACTCCTCCATGATAGCGTTGTAGATTTGGTCAAGGTTGACCCAGTCAAAATGTCCAGCCCCTTTTCACACCTAAGGGTGCTTGATTTAGCAACCAAGATTCAACCTTTTTACATTTGGCCTTGATTTATTCATTATTTAGGAGTATTATGGACCTCCTTTACACTTTTATTCTTTAACCAAATACATAAAACAAAAATGAGTATTCCAATTAGCTTAGGACTAATTGGGAATATTACAGTCCTCCCCTCCCAAATGTTGCTTGTCCTCAAGCAACTAACAAGGTGAGTGCTGCAACTCTTCTCCTCCTCCATTGGTGACCTCAACATGTGATAAGCTTCCTACAAAAGCTAAGTGTTCACCAATCCATCCCTCCATGAATTTCTCCTCCAAAGTGCTCATGAGATGTAAATAGTCCACCCCATAAGGAGACAATAGCTCAAATGAAACAAACATGGCTTGCCCAATGCTCTCCTTAAAACATGTAGCACTAAACACGTAGAGAGTCTCCATCCCATAAGGTACATACATACCTCCCATCCTCCCTCCATACATTCCCATAAAAATTACAAGTATGTCATCAATGTATGGGATCAAAACAACATAAATACAAACAGAAATTTGTGCATATGGAGGTGGGTCATAGTCCCACATGTGGAACTAGCGTAGTGCATCTCCTGCTTGCATCAGATCAAGATGTGGCAAGTGGTTTCCCCACCACTTACTTGCTGCCCATGTCATCTCACCATGGCTGAAAGTGTGAGATATATTTGGTGCCTTAGGAATGCACCCATCATGAAACAAAATCTCCCTTTGTCCTCCAAGGAAGTGGCCATATTCAGAAATTTTTATGGCCCAAAGTTGGCCATGAAGTTCATAAGATACAACACTCCTTGTTAGAGTCATCGCCTGCATATTCATGGTAAAATAATACATACAATCAGAAAATAAAACATGATTTACATGAGTATGTTCTTCACCAACAATCCTCCTTGTACAAATGGAGTGGTGCATAGATATTTCTCCTCTCTCAAAAGAAGGAAGAGATGGTGGAATGGACCCTTTCATAGAGTCATGTTTCTGTCCCAACTCCACATGGTTCATGCATTCTTGAAAATGCTGATGTAGTTCTCCTCCAAAGCCTTCCCAATCAAATCTCCTCATGATGATGTTGTAGATCTTCATGGAATATGTGTGGTTGAAACAAAACTCTTTATAATCTCTTTGTAGCAACTTCTCCTTGAGCTTGGAGGCTCTAGACAAGAAGAACCTACCATGATGATAGATGACTCCTTCTTGGACTAAATAGCCCTCTTCATGCAGCTGGTCATCAAGTATCATGCAAGTGTGAAGATCCTTGTAATAATCCACCAACAGTTGGGATTTCCAATATGGATCTAAGCTCCCCAACAATGACAGTGCTGATGATCTATCAACTCAAATGTTTGTCATGTGGCTGCTCTCCTGTTTGACATCTCCCATGCAAAAGGTACATGTTAGAAGGCCATCCCTTCCATTCTTCTCCTCCCATAGCGCAGAATTTGAAATGAGAGTGGGTAATGATGATGTTGGGAGAAGATCTCCCTCCTCCTTGAGCCTACCCAAGACTCCCAAAGCTGTATCATTATCTTCCAAGGCCTTCAACCCTCTGGAATCAATGAGTGGTGCAACCAAATGTGAAGCATCTCTTGTCATCTCCTGATCTGGTGGTCTCCCAGGTGGAATACCTCCATGCAATGATACATCAATATCAAGAGTAGATTGTATATATGAATGGACAACTTTGTCCCTACCCTCACTGCACAAATCAATATGCCTCTTCTGTGCATCAACCTTCTGAAATAGATAGGGGTGTGTGCTCCTAATCAAATGATGTTGGCCTTCCTCCCTATCTTCTCCTTTTATCTGCAAGGTCTCACAATCTATCAATAATGGCACATGTTGTTCATGGATTGTGCCTTGATCTCCACACATGAGATCCTTTGGAACTCCTTGTGAACATACAAGAATTCCTCTTGTTGGAGCAAGTGCCCCATCTTCCTCTACATGAGGTGCTAGATATTCTCTGGATATGACAGCATTGTTACCTCCAGCCTTCTTTTCCTCTTCAATATGAATGGGAAATTTTTCAATAAGAGGATCCCTTTTTGAAGAAGGGATCTTCATGCCCTCTTTTCCAGGAGTATGAGATAGAGATATTGCCTCTATCAAGGTATTATGCAAGATGTTAGCTTCCTTAACAGTTTTCAGAAGTGGAGTTGGGTTTATAGATCCTTCCAACCCATGCAAAGGTTTTGTTTGTTTAGGTTTGTTTGGCTCCACCAAAGGTGTTTCAGAATGTTTTTCATCAAACCTTTCCACTATTATCCTAGTGAACTTTGCATAAGTAGATGTATTTTCATTTTTTAATGAAAAAGATTCAAACATCCACCAAGCATAGGCCTTACCTTAAAAATGCAACGCTGCAAATTTGATGGCTTCATTCTTTGAAACTTGGTGTTGCTGCAAATAGGTGTCTAACTCCTCCACCCAAGCCCTGGTTGAACATTTAGGTGAACCATCAAAAGTAGATAGAAAGAATCTACCCACATCATTATGCTTGCACCTTGTGCTCCTCTCCTCCTTGATCTTGCAAAACTCTTGGAAGTTGATGTGATCTTTGAACCTCTTAGTTTGAGATTCATATTCTTGCAGATAATCACTAAGAGTCTCTTTCTTTAGCATTTCTTCTTCTTCCATCTCCCTCATAGTAAATCTGGCCATAAGACTGCACTGTGGATCATAATGTGTGGCTGCATGTTCACACCCATTATGTAAAAATCGAGGGTTTTCTTTAGATTCAAACCCCCTTGGAGATTCTCTACACATCTCCCTTCTCATCTTCTTAATATCTCCCTTGATGCTCTGCATAGTTTGAAAAAGAAGCTTTGAGAGCTCCTCTTCCTCTCTTCCTCCAAATAATGGAGTCATGTTTTTGTTTTTTCTGTAAATCTCCTCTTCTTGTGAGGAGCTTCTCCTTATGGTGACATAATGGATGAATGCATAGGATGAGCTAAGTTTATGCTATGATAACACTGTAATATTCCCAAATGGGGAATGCAACAATAGAAAGCAGATTTGCAGGAAAATAATGCAGTTCATCAAAGACAAAGCAGGAGGCCAATATGGAGACCTTTCAAATGTATTTACAATAGCAAAATAGATGCACAATGTGGCCCATAAGATGCATAACAGGAAATACAAGCCTCCAATAAAAGAAAATCCTCAAAAAGAGGTGTTGCAACCATATATATTGACTGAAAAGGGCTTTACAACGTTATTTTATTAGGCTGCAACAACTGTTGATTACACGTCAGATCTAGAGCAAATAAGTGCATGAAAATTCAGATCTATAACAGATCCATACACTATAAAGGCTCCTTTTCAAAATCCCCTTGGGGTTTTCAGCATTACACCATGTACAAGGAGTAGATCAAAGATCTAAATCTATAGATCTGCAAAAATATTCAGATATTCAGGAATATTCAGATCTGATCTGATATGAACAAGAGAACGATCCTCTCCAATGGATCTCCAAAGTGAAGGGCAGATGCCCAACACTATAAAACCAATCCTCCAAATGATGTGCCAAAAGACCCTACAACAACACCTATAGGAATAACGCAGATATAGAAGTAAAAATGCGTTGTAGGGTTTAGAATATGTTTGGCCACGTGCCAAGATCATAAAATGAAGCTCAAGATGTTCAATACTCTCCTCCCAATGGAATAGAAGCCTCCTCCACTGAAAAGGAGCACTGAAATGGCCTAGATCTGAATAGATCTAGCCTCCACTTGCTACAGCTTGCAAAGACAACCAAACCCTCAACAGGATCTGCATTGTAGATGAAAGAAGAAGCTTGGCCTTCAGCCAGATAGTGGACAATACAATTCAAACTCTCCCAAGAGCTACTCAATGGGAAGAGGTGGGATTCCCGATCAGGAACACCCAAATGCTAAACAACATTATTCTTAGCTAAACAACAAGAGAATGAGATATGTCTACATAGACAATATACTCAGAAAAAATATCATATCATCAACAACCTTCTCATTATGCCATCCTCTTCCTTTTATAAGTTAAGAGCTTGCAAACCCTAAACCACCTTCAACGAAATCACTCCTTTCACACAAAGCATCTCCATCTAAAACTGCATTGTGCCTCATTGATGGCCACTCCTCCATGACAACGTTGTAGATTTGGTCAAGGTTGACCCAGTCAAAATGTCCAGCCCCTTTTCACACCTAAGGGTGCTTGATTTAGCAGCCAAGATTCAACCTTTTTACATTTGGCCTTGATTTATTCATTGTTTAGGAGTATTATGGACCTCCTTTACACTTTTATTATTTAACTAAAGACATAAAACAAAATTGAATATTCCAATTAGCTTAGGAATAATTGGGAATATTACAATCAATACTTCTTCTTAGGAGATGAGTCAATGAATAAGAATATTGATCAATTGAAACAATTACAAATTGAAATAATGTTTTTTCAATAAAGAAATGAAATAAAAAAACAATTGTTTGCTTAAGAAATAAAAGCATCAAACAAACAACATTTATCTTCTAGATCTTGAAAATAAATGAATAGAGAACTAAGAAGATATTTAACATATGACTATGCAACATAAACACAAAATAACACTAGACTGAATGCGATCAAGTTGATGAACTTGTATTAAAAATATTCCACAGTGAAAGTTTAACCAACAATTCCTTGTCCAAAACTTTCCCTTTCAAATCCCCATGTCCATCAAAATGAGGGGTATTTATACACATATGCTTACAACATTTTGAGATCAAATAAAACTAAAAATTATCTTTTTTTAATAGTCAGTTACAAAAATAAAAATATAATTGTTGTAATTTTAGGCCTTTTGGTCGAATCACCAAATTGAAATGAAACAAATGGCAGAAAAAGTTCCCATATGGTGCTAAGAACATGCACACAATGATCAAGACTATCCTGGATCGTGAAATTCAAGAGGATTGTCTTGCACACGTGGAAGACCTGCTACAAAATAAAACTAAAATTAAACAAACTCATAATAATACTAAAATGAGGTTGCTACAGAATCTTTAATTTTGTAGTGGCCTTTTATTCTAAAAAAATGATAGAAACAAAGCATAGCTTAAACACTTCACATGCATGAATAAAAACAAATTCACTATTTATCTACATCATATCCCTCTAATTATGAGGAAATAGTGACTTTGATATTCACAGATTTAATCACAATGTGAATGTCCTTTGACTGGGTTTTACCCTCGACACTGGATGATTTTTGTTCTTTAGATTTATCCTTTGTTTGGAACAAAACTCCCAGCTAATTATTTTCATAAATTAATTGACTGATCTGATATTCCAAACAAGAAACAATAAACATGTTTTGTTTTTGCCAACACATATTGGTAATTAGTTGATCTGAATGAGAGGTACATGTGGAAGAATCATCACAATTGGTTGTGTTGCCTTTTCAACAAGGAACCCCCTAAGACTAGGGCATGTTATTTTTCAGAGATGGCTCGGGATTAGTTTCTAAATCAACCAAGGGAACGTTCCCAGGGGGATTTTGTGCCTAACCCTTTTGGCTTTAGAAATTCTCCTTTGAAAGTTCTTTGTCTTAACCATATCCTATTTTATATCACCATATATTTTTTCTTGTGTAGGCTGGGTGGACTTTGGTTCGAGTGTAGGAGACTCTGGAGAGTTTCAAATCTTAATTTTTTGCCACACTTTTGGTAACACAAAGGGAATTTAAAATTTTTTAGACCTCAACCTAACTATCGTTTAAAAGAGGTGACCCTGGTGCCTGGACAGAGGCCTCACACTGGTCCTGTCAGAATTCGTCGGAAAAATATATAGTTGAAACAACAACAGAGGGGTTAGGAGCCATGGTAGCAGAAGACTAAGCAGGGTCATATGCTATAGGTTTATCATAACCATTATAGACAAGAAAAGAATCCCAATTATCACCCAATTGATCCAAATCATGTTTAACTAACATGCATATTAGACTATGGTGGAATAGGGACCTTTAAGGATTTTTTTGATCAGATTGATAAGCCCTAGACATTTTCGTTAAACTCTTCAGCAAATAATAGGGAAAGTTAAGCTTTCAGCTTAAGAAAACCATTAAAAGTTGAATATGATACATAAAAACTATGTTATACCGCCCTTCACATGTTATATATCTAGAATTAAGTGCAAAAACTCACGCCATATTGCCTTTAAAGATGATACAGGAATACCTTTAACCTGGTACTCGTAATCCTTACTGTCAATCATCTTTCTCCATGGAGTGTTTCTTAATACAACATTCTTGGACCAATATTCACCTTCAAGAGGAAGATGTATGGTTGTCGCTAAGAATTCGAGGTTAGCTTTAATTTCCAGACCACCCACATGGGCTCTCCTCCCATTAACGACCTCATTATTATGTCTTTGGAACAACTGTAAAAATTCCCATCAGACAACTTCGCGAAACAGAGCCAAACATTCATCATTTTCTTCACCAAGTTCTACCCCAACGAGCTCAGTTCTCACTACGGGGGACATGTAGCTATGAAAGAGTTACAAGGTGAAACAGGGTTCGGGAAAACCAAAGACTATACATCAAACCCTAGGTTATAGAGCCCTCCGACCAAAATGAGAAGAGACGAAAAGAGGTTTCTTAGAGAAACCTCTCGAAACGTTGAGTAATGAATTCAACAACGGTCAAGTACTAGCTCGAGTCAAGGTCGTGATGGCCTAGGGATATGAGAAATGAGTGGTGGTCGTGGGATAACGAGCCATATGAAAATTTCCATTTCCACAAGTTGACACTTGGGACTTAAGATTCCAGATCAATCGATGAATAGGTGTGATAGCATAACACATCACCCAAAACAAATATTTTCCATAAGTACAAATCCATAAAAGAGATCACCCAAAATCATTTATTTAATTTGAAATCACTGGAAAATTAATCGGCAGACGTGATATGATTGAACTCTTAAATGATGAAAATGAAATGATTAAAAACATATAGCGCCACCAATATCAGGTATAAACCTCGGGTTATGACCACTGGTTCGAACATTAAAACATTTAAAATCACACATTATACAGAGATAAAATGATTAACATAGGAGTTACTATGATAGTTTAGAAAGGTTACCCTATTATCATTAGAAACTCAATTAGGGATGCTATAGAATATCCGATTCTATATCGGCCCTTGAAGTTAAACATTTTATTGCTATAAGAGTAATGATACACTCACTAATCATAACAATTAAGGGAAATAACCCTTACATCACCAATGAATGAAAGAATGGGCCATATAATGTAACACACATCATGAGAAAAAGCTAAATTCAGTGTAGAGATTGAAATGATAAACAAAGGAAAAGATGCAGAAATCAATTCGATTTGAATCCAATCAAATCAAAACGACAAAATGAGTAAAAATTTTAGGATGGGCCCTTTATTTTTGTCAAAATAAAAGAGAGTAGGTTGGCCTTCCAACAGGTACATAGTGCACCATCATGGGATGGATGCCCCATCATTATGAAGTCAACATCCCGAGGAATTTGTGCAATGTCCTAGGTCCATGGAAGTGAGGGAAGTAGATAAATCATCTATATGTCATTAGTGTAGTTTGTGTCCACCAAGAAACCCTCTGATATGAGTTGGGTATATCTGAAGCAATCTCTTAGGGCTTGCATACCTGGATCAAAACAACTCCATGAATGAACCTCAAGCAAATGTTGAAATAACAAATACAAGGGTCCTTAAAAATATATGAAACAAATCATAATTAATTCCTAAGACAAGATTAAGTAATACACTTTAGGTCTAACCCTCTTATCTCAAACTAGCTTACAATGTTATATAAGTTTCCAAGTTTTTATGGTGAATCATCATATGCTTCTATAAGGTGTTTCCATCCTATATAGGAGGATCAGTTCCTAGGTTAGCCCATCAATCAATAGGTGTAAGTGATTAGTGATATGGTGTGGGGTCTACTTCATGGAGGATGTCATTGTCTTGTATCAAGATATAAATTTCACAACATCCTTGAGCTTTATAATGTGAAGAGGGAGTAATCATGATGGCCTAAGTTACCCCTTTCCTTAGTTTATTTCTACCACCCCTCGTGTGTACCTTTTTCATCATTAATTTACATATATAGTTTGGATTACAAGCTATCATTGATTCATGATAGTCATTATTGTCCCCTTAAAGATGAAACCAGTCCTTTTTCATTGAGGTTGGGATATTCCAAGTTCATTTCATTTAAATAGATCATGCTTTAGTTAGGAGCTAAGTGAGGGCTAATGAATGGGTAGAGATCAGGCTATGCTTTTGTCCACACAACTTCCTTTATCCCTACCAAATTTTCACATTTTAACATTTGGCTCATGATTTTTCTTTTTTATTGTTGCATTGACTTCTTAGGGAAAGTTTTCTAGGTCCCTACTCAAAGGATGAGGAAAACAGGGAACCAATATGAACGATAGATAGCGATCAACCTGAAGATGGAATGGGGATACATGGGGAAGATGGAAGGTGTTAAATATGGATTATCATGGACATGCAACATCAATCAATACCTCCTATTTATGCTCCTCCTGTGCAGTGAAGAAAAAGTTCTAAAGTAAGTTACAAAAGAGTTTAACTAAAAAATATCCCTCCCAAAAAAAATACAACAAACATAAAAGTAAAACATCATGATGAATGACTTCATCCCAGGATTCATACTTAATAAATTTAAGTATTTCATATAAAACAATGACCAGTTTACCTTGTGAATGTTGACTCTCTTTCATAAGATGAAGAAGTCTTCCTAGTGGATGAGTAGACGGCTATGTAAATATAAATTACTTGTGAAACTATTGTGTGAGCATTCAAGGCTAAAAAGTAAAATATGAAAAAACGTTTATATTTTTAAAAGAAATAATTATTAATAATTTATCTTTAAATAAAAATTACTTACAAACGAAAAAGAATATTAATGCTGATATACTCGTGGAAACAAATCATTATAAAATGTCAATATCTGTGACAACGTGCACCGTTGTATTTTCTTGACAAAACCTCAAAATCTATAGTAATGAGGTGCCCTTTTTTGACATTTTGGGATATGTTCAGAATTTGTTTTGATTCTTGTCTTTTTATTTGGTCAATTGAATTTTAGTAGTCTTTAATGCATTTTTTTTTGAAAGTTTTTCAGGTGGACTTTTTTGTCTAATTTTTTTAAAATCTGGCAGAAATTTATTGAAAACAAAATTTTAATGGATAATTTTGCACAATAGAAGTGTTCTAGAGATTTTTTAGGGTGCTAAATCCATATATATAGTCAAAAAACCAGTCACACTAAAAACAACTTCGATTGAATTAGTATTCTATTTATTTTTAAATATAATATTAAATTAAAGTGAATATTTTATTATATTTATAGTAACATATATATATATTTAAATTTTTATTAAAATTTTAATGAATAATTTAATTTTGGCTTGTATTCAAATTAATCAATAATATATATATATATATATATATATATATATATATATATATATATATATATATATATATATATATATATTATTTTATTATTATTTTTATTTACTTTTATTTTTTAAAGTAAGTGTTTAAATGTTTGTTCCCAAGTTTTATTAGCACAACAGGTTGAGGATGGGTCTCCTCAAAAGGGTGACCCAAGATCAAACTTCATAGAGGTGATTGTGCCTTGTGCTAAAAATTCCAGCCTAGAAGATCACAAACAACTTAACAAACAAACAAAAAAGTGTTTAGATATTTATCCTTTATCAACCATTTAATATATGTGGATAAGCTAGTTATATGATTAAGTGAATTGTTAAAATAAATTTTAATCAAAAATATATAAATTATTATTAGATAAGGTGTTTCTCAATTAAGTTTATTTTGAAGAATTGAAAAGAATCATTTTTATTTTTATTTTCTTTAAATTTTAACAAAAGAAAAATATAAAACTCATAGTTAATATATTATGGTTATGAATTTATAATTTAGGAAAAAAATGTTTTGAATTTTCTTTTAAATTATAAAATCAAATTAACATTAAATTATAAATATATATGCCAATTAAATTTGTCAAAATTAATTATTATTTTCTCAACCCAAATTCAATTCTCACAAAATATATAAAATATATTATCTTTTAAATGTATAAGATCATTTCTTCCAAATTCATTTAAAAAAATACTAATAATAATTATACAAACACATTGAAATAAATAATAATTATTATTATTATAAAAATACATTGAAATGGTAGAAAATGTGTTTTTGAAATAGAAATTGTGTTTAGTGTGACTTTTTGGAGTTTCAGGATGCGGTGAAAAAATTTGAGGTGAAATCTTGATTTCTGTTATTTAAACTAGTTTTTTGATTGTATATATGGATTCAACACCCTAAAAAACCTGTAAAGCACTTCGATTGTGCAAGATTACCCATCAAACATCTGTTTTCAATGAGTTCCTGTCATATTTTAGAAAAATTAAACAAGAAAAATCTACTAAAAAAACTTTAAAAAATAGCACTCAAAATAACTCATTTAAAATATTCTATACCTAACATAAAATAATAATTTTTATACAACACATTGGAATTGCTAAAAATAAGCTTTTTGAGATATTCTACACCTAACATCCATAAACTTCAAGTCTTCAAAATTCAAAGATAAAATAAAATTGTCATCATAATTTAACAAACACATTGGAATGAAAGAAAATATACATGACATATAGTGATTTTATACCATATATGAAAGAATAAATGCCTTTATCAAATCGTTAGGGGTAAACACTTCAATACACACTAACGATTTACAGATGGTGATGTAATGTAATGGGACACAGCATTCACTGTAACAACATGGATGAATGGTACTCTAATTCTATCTAAAGATAAAGATATGTTGATCATGTTTATCAAGTCTTTCTTTTATACAATATGTGAAAGAATAAATGCTTTGCTTTGCCATTTTTCAAGTTGTTGGGGGAGTAAATACTTTCACCATACAGGAACCATTTACACATGGTGATGTGATGTGACACAGAGTTTCAGAATATTCATAGAGATTGGCCATGGCATTTTCAGTGTATGGGATGAGTAACTGAGAGTCTAATAAGACCTCTGTATACTGTAGTTGTCAATGAATTCCTGATATGGGTTGAACAAGGAAGATGGCTCTGAATTATCCAACTGGAAGAAAGGGTTCTGCACATTGTCCAGACCCAAGTTGAAATTCAAGCACTGCCCTGACTGCTGCTTCTGGATCAGCTGGTTTGCCAGTTTCATGTTCATCTGCACTGAATCATCAGCGGTGCTCTGGTGTTGATAGAAAGGATTCATGGGAGCAGGAAGATGAGGGTTGTTGTTAAGAAGGGATGAATTTGTGGATGGGACTCCAACTTCTGCAGACACAGTTGAAGCATCAGTGGGAGATGGTTCTGAAGGGAGATGACTCTGCGTATTCTTCTGCTGCTGCTCCACAGTTTCCTCCATATCATGGCGGGACTGCATTTCTTCAGCCAATTTCTTCTCTTCTAGTCTCTCAGCACTGCTCTTTTTGTTGTATATGCGGCAGAGTACCCAATCATCCAACTGCAATCACAATAGAGAGTCAAGCAGGATTAATGTTTCGGATTATTCAGTGTGTAATGACATTCAATAATTATTTTAAGTCAGTGTTTTGTGCTTTTCTTTTTTGCTTTCTTATTACTTAATACCATTTATAATGAGTGATCGTAATTTAAAATTATTAATTTTCCACTCAAATTCTTTATTATAATAGTATATTATTTCACAATCAAATAGTTGGTATCATCACCATTATCATTATATTATTATAATATAAGATTCTTAGTAAATCAAATATCACAATAATCATAAGATTAGAATAAAATCTCAAACACTTATTAAATAAATAAATAACACAGATAGATATAATTAAGAAATAAAATATCTGAATTAAATAATAAATCTAAATCACAAAATCACAAAACAAAACAGGATAAAAATATAATTTTATTCCAATAAAAAATGTAATATTTATTTATTTTCCAGGATATATGTTGAAATCATGTGTTTTTCCTATTGAGTTATTTTTAATCATATATATATATATATAATATGAAAAATATTTTTAAATAATAAAATATTACATTGAAAAAAAATACTTTGAATTACAAATCATTTATTTATAAAATTTATAATAATAAAATTTTTATCTTATAAATATATTTCTTTATAAATAAAAATAAACACTAATAAAAAATAAATAATTATAATTATTTAAAAAAAAAAAAAAACACAAACTTTACATATTTTAGAAAAACTTATTATTATTAAATTTATAATAAAAATAATGTTATTTTTCAATTTTATTTTTTATAATGAAAATATTAAAACAATATTAAATAATTTATTATTTTTTCTTAATTAAAAAGAAAACAAATAAACAAAAACTAGAAATAAAAAGAAAACACATTCTATTCTATTCCATTCCATAACAAAATAACCAATCCAATCCATTTCATTTCTTTTTCACTTTTAGATTAACTTAAAAAAAAACAAACAAACAAAAACTAGAGACAAAAAGAAAACACACTCTATTACATTCCATAACAAAATAACTAAACCAACCCATTCTATTCCTTTTTCACTTTTAGATGAACGTACAAACAAAATAAGAACAAAATAACCAAATTCAATCCATTCCATTCAAGAACAAAATAACCAAATTCAATCCATTCCACTCCTTAATCACTTTTAGATAAACTTAAAAAAAGCAAACAAACAAAAACTAGAAAAAAAAACACTCAATTCTACTCCAAAACAAAATAACCAATCCAATCTATTCCATTCTTTTTTCACTTTAAAAAAACACTAAAAACAAAAACGAGAAACAAAATAAACACACTCCATTTCATAACAAAATAACCAATCCAATCCATTTCATTCCTTTTTCATTTTTTCACTTGTAAAAAATGAATAAAACAAAAACTAGAAACCAAAAACACACTCCATTCCCTAACAAACTAACCAATCCAATCCATTCCATTCCATTCCTTATTCACAAGCATTAGACAAATGAAAAAGTTATAAAATTTCAAATGGATGGTCACTACACTAAAAATGCCTTTCCTAATATATCCATTTACCAATTTTACACCTAGTAAACATAATTTTAATAATTATCAGTAACACAATAAATGTCTAAGTTATAAAAAAAAAATAGCTTACTGTTTTTTTAATGAAAAATCCAATAAATAATTTCACCTACTTGATAGAAAGAGATCAAGTTACAACCTCACAGAGATGCAAATAATTCAGAAAGCAAACATACATACATATACATATACATATACATATACATAATTTAACATAAAAGCCATGAAAACCTTGGAATTGTCAGAAAAAATCCCTGTTAAAAATCACAAATACACGTATTTTGACGAGGACATTGACATGACATCATGAAAACCCAATAAATTGAGACTGGTGACTAATTATTCCTTCTTATCTTCATTCTCCCTTCTTATCTTAAAAAAAAATTTACTAGATCCACAAGTGGTTGGTGGCATACCCGTAATGTGTTTTTCTTCCTGGCGGCCATATTGATTTCTGCCATGCGATACTCGTGCATGATCCAGTTGGTCTTGGATCCTTTGGGAGCCTTCCCTTTGTAAAAAACCAGAGCCTTCTTCACTCCAACTCGCTTCCTCCCTCCGCAAGTAGTGATGGGTTTATCTGCGCCTGTGGCCTTCCAGTACCCGGACCCCGCCGCCCGATTAGGCCGAGAACCGTTGGGATACTTACGGTCCCGGGGGGTGAAGAAATACCATTCCTTCTCTCCAAACAAAGCTTTCTCTGCAAAACCCAGAAACAAAATTAGAATCTTGATAGTATAAACCAAAATCATTCTTTTAGTTTGATTACGCCGAGGTTGAAGATCAATACAACAAACAAAATTAGAATCTTGATAGTATAAACCAAAATCATTCTTTTAGTTTGATTACGCCGAGGTTGAAGATCAATACAACAATATTTATAGACATGTAGTCATTACAACAATATTTCTTTTATGTTATTTCAAGGGAACTAACTAAATCTAGATATGAAATAACAGCATTTCTTTTCAATCATCCAAATAATCTCAATCCACTCTACTTTATTTTAAAAATAGCAAATATAATGTTTCTTGAAAAAATCTAAATTTAGATATGAGATAACAACCATTCTTTCCAACCACCCAAATAACTCCAATAACCCAATCCACTCGAGTTTATTTTAGAAATACACATATGGAAAAATAAAACTCTATAAAAGGGTATTAGATTCACCAATTTGAAAACATACCTGGAAGATCCCATGGATCATACTTGTAGAGATCCACATCTCCTATAATAAAAGCAGGAAGAGGATGAGAGACAACTTTCTTGCAGAGATAATGGACTACAAGCTCTTCATCTGTGGGAAAAAATCTGAAACCCGGAGGCAAATCTATTTGTCCTTCTGTTCCACCCTTCTGTGTCATATTCTCCCTTGAATTTGTTTCACCTCGCTGTCAAATTCTAGTAAAAATTTCTATATTCTGAGATCCCCAGACAGATCAAATTACCCAGATATATATATTTATATATATATATTCTGTTTTGCTTGGATCCCAAACGCACGGGTCGAATCCTGCGATCTGTCAACCGCGCCCCTACAGTACAGCCGCCACGGGTGCAGAGAGATCTAAATGCGCCACAGATTGTAAAGTGACGGAATTCAATATTTTATATTTTTTTTTGTGTGTTAAGCTGCTTCTGGTATATCCGAGGGCAGGTGCGCGCGTGTGAATTCATCTGCGCTTAGTCTGTTAAGGCGGCGGTGGCGGCGCCGTGGGCCAATTTCCCCTCGTGCTGGAATGAAACCAGGGCAGCTCACAGCTATGACGGTAGCCGCCTACGTGGCAGGGAGTTTGGTGGAAACTGCTGCTGAAAAAGACAGCTAGTCGACAATCTCGGAAAAGTTGCACGTCCAAACACGTGGATTCACCGATTCCACCACGTGGCCGTTTATCGAGGATGTTGACCCAGTGGCGGCCATGCCAAAGGTGATTCGACACGTACGAGGGTATGGGCTGTCTGTGGGCTCCACGTTGCCACGGGAATTCATGTCGGCCATGCGACGAGAATGACTATGACTAGGCAGTGGATGACTACTGGTTCACAAAAAAACAAAATAGAAGAAAGTGAGTTGGCTAACGACAAGAAAAAGGTCAAACTTGTGAGGCGGGGTGCTCCCTGCACGCTTTAGATGATTCAGTGTACTTGGATCTTGCTTTGAACATTTGTGGTCAACAATATTCATCATGTTACCTTGGATCTTTTTCATAGTTTTAGTCAACGTAAGGAGTGACTCAGCATTTTGTCCAACTTGGAGGGTCTCTTACACATTCATCATATTTTTATTCAGATTCAGCATTGGATAAACACATCTAATTGAATGTTTTTACCTCGCCTATCTTCTACCAAGGAATGGAATTTGATGGGTAAATTGTATATCACAGTGATTTGCGGGTCAAATAAGGTCATAAAATTTGCAAAACTCTCAAAATTTTGATTAAAGTCATAAAATTTGCAAAACCCTCAAAATTTTGATTAAAGTCATAAAATTTGCAAAATTGTCAAGATCTTTGGTTAAAACTATAAAGACCTTTGAGTAAGATGTCAAAACCATCAAATTTGACAAATGGGTCTATTTTGAAATTCCAACCCCGATGAGAGATGTTTGGTCATCCAGATTTAATTTTAGAATTATCTGGATTCAAATAAATGAAAATAAAATTTATTTTAGAATTATCTGGATTAAAATAAATGAAAATAAAATTTATTGGAAATGGAATTACCAATATTACTTGTGAAAAAATAAAATATATTTAATATATTGGAAATTTTTTTTCATAAATTTATATTCAAAGCCAAAATAAATTTAAATGTGTAAATTTATTTAAGATAATTTTTAATTAAAATTGAAAGTTAATTAGTTAAATTATTATTATTATTATTATTGCAAATTTATTAAAATAAATTTGTTTTTGTTTTAATTGATAAAATATTAATTTAAATTTATTAATATTTTATTATAAATCTTCTAGAAAATTATATTATCATTTGAGAAGGGAGGCATTTGTAACTATTTTATGAGAGGAATAATGATATTGCTGAATTAGATGATTTAATATAAATAATGCAGATATACAATGATTAATATCAAAACCAAAATAAAAAATTAATGAAAAAGAACGTTAAGAAAATAAAAAATTAATAAACTCAGTCAAAATAAATATAAAAAAAAATTAACCTGAAAGATAAAAATAATTAAATTGAAAGAAAAATTAATAAAGTAATAGTAAAATTAATAAACAAAATCATAATAAAATAGTGAAGATAAACATCTTCTCAAATAATAATGTGATTTTCTCAAAAATTCATGATAAAATAGATATGGATCACAAAATTACACTCACAAAATATATATATATATAATTTTAAAATGCTGTTTTTTTTCAAAAAAAAAAGTTGATGAATTTTTTTTTTAATATCTTTTAAGTTTTTAAATTGAAGATTCATTTATTTAGATTAGATCTTAATCTTAATTCATGAGAGGTAAATATAAATTTAAGTATGTTTATTGTATTTATTTATTTTTATGATAATATTTTTTGTTTAATTCATGATAAGTAAATATAAATTTAAACATGTTTATTGTATTTATTTATTTTTATGATAATATTTGTTCTTTTTCCAAAAAGTTGAGAAAACAAATAATATATTTTCTCTCCAAAAAGTTGAAAGTTGAGGATGAAATTATTTTTTTAATATATTTTAAATTTTATTTTTTTTAAATCAAAGATTCATTCATTTAAATTCATCTTAATCTTAATAAATAGTTTATTGTATTGATCTATTTTAAAAATAATATTTTTAATTTTAAAAAAAATTGAGGACATAAATAATATATTTTCCCTCCAAAAAGTTGAGGACGTATTTTTATGAATATGTTTATGTTTTTTTTTTTTAATATCTATTTAATTCCACTAAGATTTAATAATTTATTTTATTATTTTTTAATAATATTTTTAGGAGATCTTTTTTATCACTACTTATTTTATATCTAAAATGAAGTCACAGTTCATGTAATTGTGACTCTAGGACAAGTCCTTATGAATAATTTTAAAAAATATGCAAAAACACAATTAATTACTATTCAAATTTAAGCGATTATAACAAAAACACCTTTCATTTGTTAAAAAAAAACAACTTTCATTTGTTTATCCTTGGGTTTCAATTCAATGAAATAAAAGTGTGGTTCTAATTGTTTGTAGTTTATTTAAAAGAAAAATAATGGTGGGATTCTATGTAATATATGTGTAATTATTAGAATTGGAATTTATGGAATTATATTCTTAGTATATGTTATTTTAAGGATTTTTGGTAAGATGTAAGAATACTATGAATTGAATTTAGGTTAGTATAAGAAAATTATCATTGTTTTACGGAAATCAAATTTATGGATAGATAAGTTTCTCTAAGTGTGGTGGACACACTTACAACAACAGATGAGAGACACTTGATTTTTTTTTAAGATAAATAGATAATAGAAGAACACACACTTGTGATCCTTCGCTATTCTTTGTCTCTTTTTTGTCACTTTCGTCGCTCTCAATCGAACTAAACTCGCTTGATTGGTACTTGCAATAGCTATCAGAAGACATAAAACAACATAAAGGCATATGATCTATTCATCTTAATCAAATCGAATCGATTGTATTTGAAAATGCACATATAAAAGTATGAACACATGTATTAGGAAAGGAACAAATCTCTTTATTATAAAGCAGAGGAGAAGTTACAATTAATTGGATCGATTCGATGTCAGCTCGTTCCAACTTCAGTCCTATCCTCATCCCATCAACAACATCACTCCAACAGCATAACATTACATGCATACAATACCTCAAAGAACTATGATCTCACCAGAATAACTCTACAAATTCAAACTCTTGCTCCCTTGTGCACTGTGATCAGTGCTCAATCTATAAAAAATGAAGATAGTTTGGCATTAATTGGTCATTGAATGGTTTTTCCATAAACGGATGAGGAATTTTCCTTGTTCAATGGGAAAGGAGGATAAGTTATTTAGTGGCTCCATGGTGTTCATATTCAAGGTTATCAGATAGTATGATAGCTAGAACAACTTATAGAAGCCACTAGAAAGTGGGAAGATTCTCGGAATCCTTTGAACAATTCGCTCCTAGTCAACCAACGCACTCTTAAGTGGGCCTAGATGCTTTGCAACGTTGCATTGCATGGAAGTAAATGCTCTGCAAAGCAGTTACTGCAGTCTGGGGGTGCGTTGATGGCTCAATGGAGCATTTCAAATGGACTTCAAGCAGTGGAACTTTCATGGATGAAAATAAATAATGAGATGACTTGTTTAAGGCAAGTAGCAACTGATTTAGAGTATGATAGACCCTAATTTGTATTGATCTGAGTTTCGAGGGTGATGCCCAAATTGACTTGTAACAACTGCCCCCCAAAGCATGAAGTCAAGAATGACAATGTTGAGTGATATGCTTTACGCTGTGATGAGTAGGATCTGAAGAGGACGGTGACCTGCATAAAATACAATACATTACATCATGATATATTTTTCATCTTGGACATGAATTGTTGAGGGAGGCATACGCATACTCAACACATAAACTATCATAACATCAAAAAGTCATCTACACATATAGACCCATGATAGGATGACCATCTGTATAAATCCATTGTACGGATGATGTGGTACTACTCCTGAAATCGCAGCCCAGATGGATGAAACTAGATCCGGGGTCTTCTATCTCGTTCACTCGATCGCTCAAGTATGAGTCTAACTATGCGAATATGTGATCTGAAGTCAAACATGGGATGACGTTGTATGATTACCAGCCAATGATGTAAGTCGTTAAAAGACGCATGAGAAACCACTGATGATGATAATGGCTCTCAAGGTACTGCAGTACAATCTGCATGGTGTGAATAGATGATTTGTTGTCGAACACCATACAAATTCTTTTGGTCGAAGGTTAGTGATGTCAACTTGTCGCCGAAAGCGAGAAAATTTCCATTGATGAATGCAAGCTCCAATGATCGGAGGCTCAATATTTTAGCTCAAAAAGGAAAGTGCTTAGAATTGAATGAAACTAGAACGACAACAACTAGCTCGTCGCAAGAAATCCAACGCAACTTGTTTCGTTAAAAACCGAGTTCAGATCAAGGATTTATAGTTTGTTGGTGGTTGTTTAGAACAGACAAATTTTTATTAAAAAATTGCAGAACTGGTACAAGCTGATGACATGGTAGCCCAGTCAACATTTAGGGAATCTTCTTCGGTTTTAGTCCAATGGGATTGTGACAAGTGTCACTGCAGGATTCTCTAGTTTGGTTTGTGAAGGTGAAAATTGTCCAATGACCTCGTAAAGTTGAACTTAGGTTCATAATTTTTATGTGCTGGAAGTTATTTGTTTTTAATTATTTAAGGTTAGATTAATGAACACACACACACACACACACACATATTATATTTTATATGTTTTTTTTTTTAAATCATATATATATATATATATATATATATATATATATATATATATATATATATATATATATATATTTCATTTTTTATTTCAAACCTTAATATTAATTGAAATTCCGCATATATATTTTTATTAGCCAAATCTTAGTTCAAAGGGTCCGAATATAAATATTAACGGTGGAGCGGATTACATTATACAGGGGTCATATAATAAAGTTATATTATGGCATTTTATTAAACGGAGGTGGTGCAGTATTAAATTTCATAGGCTATTTAAAAATGTGTTTTGGCATGTATTAAATGTGGAGTGAACCATATTATTAATGGTGGAAGTCTTAATATGGGTGGCGTTATTAAACCCCTTGCAAATAGTGTAAGCAGGGTCGAGGTCGGGGTTCGACCCCGTGACCTCCCCTCCAACACCGCCCGCCTTTACCGTTAGGCCATAGGTCGTTTCATTGAAAAGCTATGCTCTGATTTTGTATTTGAAAGTGCATTATTTCTTTGGTGGCGAAAACGGAGGGGCCACCCCTCCTCACCATAAGACCAAGCGCATAATCGAAACAAGGGTTGAGGACCTTAAAATGTGCTTAGCACTAAGGCCAAAATTAATTACCGTTAATCTTCACTTATCAAATAGTTAATGACGTGGTTAATTTGGCGGCGGAGTTGGCGAAGTCCACCCATTGCGGCGAAACTCCAGAATTAGTGGGGTTAACTGGAGTTCTCTCTAGATTTTGAGGAGAAATTGCAGGGAAATTGGTTGTGGCCATAATTGAGGCAATTTTTGACCAATTTTGGTTTAGAAAGAGTCATTCTTGGCTAATTGGCATCTTATGAACACATTGGAATAGGTTGCAGAGGCGAAGGAGCTCATCTACAAAGGTTTTTGTTGCCTTGAAGAATTTTGAAGCCCATGGCCACCAAGAGGGAATTCCATGCCTAGAGCATCTAGTAACCAAATTGAGTAAATAAATAGTCATTTCTAATAGATTTCGACATTTTGAACTCATTGGAATAGGTTCAAATATCATTTGATGCATGCAAATAGAAATTTGAGCACAATTGAGCTAATACAGAGGCTCAAGCTATGAAGCTGGACCAAGGAGATGTAGCCCAAGAGGGGTGACCTCCTTCATCAAAACTCTATTTTCATGGATCAGTTGTTATAGTTTGCATTATTTATGTTTCTATTGTTCAGCCATTTAAATTCATGATTTATGCTTACAAATTCACTCATAAAATTCGGTTTTAATTACCTCTTTGACACACATAAGCAACAAGGTAACTTGTACATCAAGCATAACATCAATAAATAAGTTTTATATCTGAAAATGAAATTAGCACAACAAAACTAACATTCAAATTCAGATCAAGTTGGTATCAGAGCACAAGGTTGCTAAAGGTTATTTGCTTGATATTTTCTTGAAGTTTTGTGCAAGTTTAATGGTTGCAAATTTGTGATGCTGACAAGGTTAAATTTACAGAGAGGAGAAGGGAAGCTATTGGTTGATAGTCCTGAGGTTAGGACCAGAAGAAAGAGAGTTGAGAGAGCATCATCTTCACCCAAAGTTCCACTCATAGATGCACTTGAAGCACCTCAAGTTCTATCTCCAGAAGTTGAGATTGAAGAGGTACAAATTGTACAATAAGTTGAGTTGATTGAAGAGGTACAAGCATCAGAAATTGAGCTTGAATACATAGCCATCATGTCAGGTGTTGGAAGGATTCAAGGACATTCCGACAAGGAAGATGTCAAGAGAGACTTCAAATACATAAAGGGGATGGTTAAAGTTAGGTTTGATGTATTTACTACAGGGATGGCAGGAGAAGGTTCTAATCCTCCATATGGAGAAGGAACTTCGGATGGTAAGAAGGATGAAGAGAGGAGTTCAAAGGGAAGTGGAGGAAAGCCACCTCCATCTCCACCATCTTCATCATCCTCATCATCACCATCAGCATCATCTTCCACTCCCACCACAAAGACCACTCACACTCACTCAAAATCCACAAAAGGAAAAACTCCATTACTCAAAATGGACATTAAATTTGAACTACCCATGTACAATGGCAAAGTAAATGGAGAGAGGCTTGACAATTGGATATGTCAATTGGAGGTGTATTGTAGAATTCATAACCTTCATGAAGACGATATAAAGATCTAGTTGGCTTCATTAAGGCTAGAAGGAGAAATACTAGTTTGGTGGGAAGAAAAGACTCAAGAGGAAATGTGAATCCACGGTAAGATAACCATTTCTTGGGTTGAGCTTATTTCTTCCATTAAAAGACAGTTTTATCCATTAGCCTATATGAAAAAATCTATTATGAGTTGGAAAAATTTTAAGCAATTCAAGGGTCAAACAGTTCAAGAATATACCCATGAGTTTAGGAAAAGGGCTTTGTTGTTAGGAATAAATTTAAATTCCCAAGATACACTCTTGAAATACATTGGGGGTTTACATTCCTATTTGAAACATACTATCCTTATGTTTAACCCAAGCAATTCAGATGAAGTTTGTGTACAAGCCACACACTTAGAGGCAAGAGGGAAACAAAGCATAGATGAGAAAAGTGAAAGTGAGGGTAAGGGAAAAGGACATTTTTTTGGAAGAGGAAAAAGAAATAATTTTGTAAAAATAGAGAAGGATAAAATCACATGCAAAAATTGTTCAAAGACTGGCCATGATCAAGACCATTGTTGGCAACTTCATTCAAAATTGAAACCAAATATACTGAAAGCCAAAGAGAAGGTAAAAATTGTTGCTATAGTTGAACATGACTTAGGGTCAGATTCAGGAGAAGAGAAAAATATTACAGCCATGGGTTTGAAAGTTACACATATTGCAATCACTATTTCTTCAAATTTTTCAAATTATACTCATGATGAAGATACAAGAATAGAACTTTTCCATATAAAAGTTTTCTCTAAACATACCAAGATTGATACACTTTTTGATAGTGGGTCACAAACTAACTTGATTTTCGAAGAATTGGTTAAGAAAATAGGCCTTGAAAATATTAGACATCCAAGACCATATCCTTTGGGTTGTATATGCAAGAATGCAAACTTGCAGGTTACAAGGAAGTGCTTACTAAGATTCGCCATCAACTCAAACTTTCTTGATGAAGTTGATCTTGATGAGGTGTCGCTTGAGATATCATGTATTGTATTGGGAAGTCCTTATATGTATGATAGGAAAGCAGTATTTCATCGCCATGAGAACAAGTATCACTTGTGTAAGGATGTATTGAATCAAAAGACATTGAATGCAAGTTAGAACTTGACATTGTTGATGATCAAACAAAGAGATGTATTGAATAACACTTTTCAAGAATATTCTTATGCTTGTAATGAGTTGTTTAAGGATGTTAATAGGTTCCTTTTAAAGAAGGTGAAAAATATGTAAAACATTTGCAGAAGTCAATAGTAGTGTTGAGCAGTGTTGGAAACAAGATGCCAGTTCAAGAGAGTGCAAAGGTAAAAGAGAAAGTGACAAAGCAGCTTGGCAAATAAGGCACAGGTTCCAAAAATTCTAGTTTATGGTTTCTGAAAGGTACATGACAATGGCGAAGATATTTGGTCAAGAATCGATGCAAGTACAAAGCGAGATCAGCTAAAAATCGCCATGGTGACAGTGTGCAAGGTGAGCAAGTTTTTAAGTTTCCTTTGATTGTTGACGAAGGTAGGAACAAGATGGTTTCTGCAAGTATAGATTGTTATTTTGAAAATTCATAAATATTGCAGCATGGCAGTGTCAATGACAGCAAGAGAAGGTCGCAAGAATCAAGGAAAAACTTGACTTTTTGTGAAAAGCTCCAAATGATGAAATTAGGAAAATTTCAATGGATAGAGACTGGAAGGGTGAGGAAATAGTACCCTCATCCACATGATCAGTAATCAGAGAGCCTTTGGGGTCCAAAATTCTTCTAGTGGGGAGCAATGATGAGAGGCTCGGTATTTTAGCTCAAAAATGAAAGTGCTCAGAATTGAATGAAATTAGAAAGAAAAGGACAGCTTTTCACAAGGAATCCAACGCAACTTGTTTCGTTGAAAACCGAGTTCGGATGAAGGAGTTATGGTCTGCTGGTCGCCATTCAAAACAAGCAAATTGTTATTAAAAACTTGCAGAATAGGTACAAGCTGGTGACAAGGCAGCCCAATCAGCATTCAGGGAATATTCTTCAGTTTTTGTCCAATGGGACTGTGACAAGTGTCACTACAGGATTCGTCAATTTGGTTTGTGAAGCTGAAAATTGTCCAATGACCTCCTAAGGATGAACTTAGGTTCATAATTTTTATGTGCTGTATTTTATTATTATTATTATTATTTAAGATTAGATTAATGAATATATATATGTGTGTGTGTGATTTAAAAAAAACCATGTAAAATATAATATATATATATATATATATATATATATATATATATATATTTCATTTGTTATTTAAAACTTTAATATTAATTGAAAATCCGCATATATATTTTTATTAACCAAACCTTAGTGCAAAGGGTCTGAATATAAATATTAACGGTGGAGTGGATTAAATTACACAAGGGGTCATATAATAAAGTTATATTATGGCATTTAATTAAACGAAGGTGGCATAGTATTAAAGTTCGAAGGCTATTTAAAAATGTGCGTTGGCATGTATTAAATGTGGAGAGAACCATATTATTAATGGTGGAAGTGTTAATACGGATGGTGTTATTAAACCCATTGCAAAATAGTGTATGGAGGATCGAGGTCAAGGTTCGACTCCATGACCTCCCCTCCAACACTGCCTGCCTTTACCGTTAGGCCATAGGCCATTTTATTGAAAATTTATGCTCTGATTTTGTATTTGAACGTGCATTTTTCCTCTAGTGGCGGGAACAGAGGGGCCAACCCTCCTCACCATAAGACCAAGCGCATAACCGAAATAGGGGCTGAGGACCTTAAAATGCGCTTAGCGCTAAGACTGAAATTAGTTACTGTTAATCCACACTTATCAACTAGTTAATGATGTAGTTAAGTTGGCGAAAGAGTTGGAGTAGTCCACTAATTTCGGCGGAACTCCATAATTAGCAGAGTTAATTGGAGTTCTCTCCAGATTTGGAGGAGAAATTGCAGGGAAATTGGTTTGGGCCATAACTGAGGAAATTTTCGACCAATTTTAGCTCAGAAAGAGTCATTATTAGCTAATTGGCATGCTATGAACACATTGGAATAGGTTGCAGAGGCAGAGGAGCTCATCTACAAAGGTGTTTTTTTTACCTTGAATAATTTTGAAGCCTAGGGCCATCAGAAGGATAAGCCATGCTTAGAGGATCTGGTAACCAAATTGAGTAAATAAATAGTCATTTATGATATATTTAGATATTTTGAACTCATTGGAATAGGTTCCAAGAGAATTCGATGCATGCAAACAACAATTTGAACACAATTGAGCTAATACAGAGGCCCAAGCTATGAAGCTAGACCAAGGAGAAGTAGCTCAGGAGGGGTGAACTCCTTCATCAAAACTATGTTTTAATGGATTAGTTGTTATGGTTTGCTGTTATTTATGTTGTAGCTATTCAACCATTTAAATTCATGCTTTATGCTTACAAATTCACTCATAAAATTCAGTTTTAATTAGCCAAAAGGCTCATTGAGCCGAAAGGCTCATTCTACAATCCAATATGAGGGAGATGTTAAGTATGTCACGTCCTCAAAAAATAATAAAAATAATTTAAACAATTAAAAATCTATTAACCCAACAATTAAGTGTTGATATTATAATTGAGCTGAAAGGCTCATTCTACAATCCAATATGAGGGAGATGTTAATATGTCACGTCCTCAAAAAATAATAAAAATAATTTAAACAATTAAAAATCTATTAACCCAACAATTAAGTGTTGATATTATAATTGAGCCAAAAGGCTCATTTTACAATCCAATATGAGGGAGATGTTAAGTATGTCACGTCCTCAAAAAATTATATATATATATATATATATATATATATATATATATATATGCTATGCATTTTTAATTAGTTGTCCATATGACCTAATATCATGTAAAGTAATTAGAAGTAAAAAAAATATGTGAGTAAGATGTTTAAACCTTATGTTTTTAAAAAATATTTTAATAAGTGATATCAACTTTATATAAATCTATATATAGAAAAAAATGTTAAAAGCAAATATTTTAATGTATGATAGAATCAAATATCCAATGTGAGTTATAGAATCAAATATCCAAGGCTCATTCTATAGATTTTTAGACTTTGGCAAAGAATGACCTGTTAACCCAATCTATAAAATCTATTAACCCAACAATGTGAAGCTGGGTTAAACTTTTGTGAGAATTGGGGGTTGAAATTTTTTTTCAGCAATAGTTCGGCCGAACATTTTATAAAGTTCGGCCGAACTATGTAATAGTTTGGCCGAACTTTTTTAAAAAGTTCGGCCGAACTCGTGATTCCGTTTAGACTGACGGCACGCCGACGGCGCGGGCAAACAGAATTTTTGCCGCAGATTGGAAAACCGGCAACTAAAGTTCGGCCGAACTAATTTCTATAAAATAATCACCCGCGAAGTTATTCGGGTTACCAGTTTCATTATTCTGCGGCTGTTCGCGCGTTTTCTCTGTTGCTGCTTGCTCGTTCCCGCTGTTGTTCGTGCGGTTGCTGCCTGCTCGTCCCCGCTGCTGTTCGTGCGGTTGCTGCCTGCTCGTCCCCGCTGTTGTTACCAGGTTACCTTCTGAAATTACTTCAGATTTTATTTGCTGACTGTTTCAATAGCTCAATAACAAGATAACTAACGAAGATGATTCCAAGAGTATGTTCAATGATGTATGCTTTATTATAATCTTCAAGTTTTCTGCTTCGGGAATGTCTAGACTAGCCTCTAGGAATGTCTTCAAAGAAATGTCAATGCCTCGCTGTCTAAATATGCTGCAAGACACATTGTTCAAGACTTTTCAAATTATTAACTTGTACAACCCTTCACTAGTTGTCCACATAGAACACTAATCACTGAAATGATGATAATCCACAGTTAAGTGACCACTCCGCAGCTTTGTCATCACAAATATTTCCTCAGTTTCTTTTTCTAGTCCTCCACAAATGTATTATTACAATATATTGACACAAAGGTATGTTTTATTTTTTCATAGGCTAAATTCCATAGGACCGAGCTTTAAAGGCTAGACTGCAACTTGAAACAGTATCATTCATCTGAGGTTTTATCACTGCAATCCTTATACTTATCATACGTCACTAGAACAGTGATTGTAGGTCACATTTATGACTTTTAACACAAGTCTGAGTTTCAGTTTATGAGCATAGTTCGTGGCTTCAAGATTTCGCTGATGTCCACCCAAAATGATCATAGTTCTACACTCTAAGGGTACTTCTGATCACATGTTTGGTTAATGATTGTACTTACAGTTGTCCATGCCTACAATTTAGTGCTGCTACAATATCAAAGCTCTAGTGAGGGATCTAAATTCCCTAAACTGAGTTTTCTTTCCAGTGTCCCCAAATCTGAGCTGAGATCTATATTTACTTATCAAAAATCTCAGAGAAAACTGAATTGTGATGATAAAAATGAAAGGTTCAATTTTATATTTATACTCATTGGAAGCTTTGAACAGACACATATCATGGAGGGAGGTTGACATTAAAAAGTGATGTTGCCATCTATTTGTAGACTATAAACAACCTTCTTTGGAATAAAAAGTCTCTTCCCAAATATCTAAAAGTAAATTATCTAATCAACATATATAGTTTCTTGTTTCCAACTCCTTCTAAATATGATGTCCATAAGTCCATCCTGGAAGTTTGTTGAATCTTGATAGCAAGAACTTCTGATCGGAATACTTCCTTTACACAATAGGAGTAACCTTATTTTATTTCATATGAGAGAAACCTCTTTTTGAAACTAGCTTCCATATTTCCCTTCCAATGATTATATTCAAGATATACTATTGAATTTCTTTCTCTTTATGTATATAATATCTACCATGTTCCTTTATTACTTCCATATGTTTTGTTAAAATCTCGATTTGCTTTTGAAATGCCTGATCTCTATTGCAATGCTTGATTTATTCTTATCTTCATTGCTACGACAAACAAATATCATGCTCGAAGTAATCCCTATGATTCTTCTTAATGACCTTGAATCTTTCTATGTTGTGCTACTCTTATGGTGTTTTCTTTCTAAATGACATTATGAATTCTTATAAATCTTCAAGGTGAAATTAAAATATTTGAATGTTATGACTACTATAGAATATTGTATCTTGTGGGATGATATGTTCACAACTTTTGATGACCCAATATCTTTTAAGTTGTATGCGCCTTCTTAAAATAAAATTTTATAAATTCAAACTTCTGAAATCAAAAAGAAACTTTCATCCTTTAGGTATAATTGCAATTGTTATTCTGATTGTCATCTTCTAATAAGAAATGAAACTAAACTTGAAAGAAAACTTGGCACCTTCCAAGTTCTTCCATAGTAGAGGTCATTAATTAATGTCTTCATGCATGGGTTTATTTTCAACTTCTTCACCCTTTGCTGCATGTGCTTCATCTCTTTCGTTCCTTTTTTTTCCTCTATTACCCTTGGAGTTTTATTTCTTAGGAAAATATCTTTTGATGTGTTAAAAATAATGAAAAATAAAACATTTAACCTTGGACATACCATTGTTTCCATTAGGCCTTTTCTTGTCGTTGTGCATTGATGAGATCCAACTTACCAAAACTTTCTCTTTAATCTAATAGAAAATTGTTCAGAATTTTCATTATGGGGTTTGGTATCATATTTTTCCTTCAACGTGGATTCTTTTGGAACACATAAAGCCAAAAGTTCTTCAAAAGATGGAGTATATTTTCTAGTATAGATTCCACTTGCAAAACCATTCCAATATGGAGGTAGACCGTTGCTAAGTTAGTTGAGGAGGCTATGTATTACATATGGTCTTGAATGAGCATTTGGACTCTTTAGATATCTAAAGAGTCCAAATTCTCATTCAAGACGATATGTAATACATAGCCTCCTCATCTAATATATAAAACTTCAATCCATGTGCTTAACCTTAACATTGACACAAATGGAATTTACAATTTTACTCACTGCTTTATGATAGAAAAATATGTGGATGAATATTGCCCACATATCCAAAGTCAAAAGGGATAGATTAAAAAGGGATGTGCTCCGGTCATCTATTAAAGATAAATTAAATAAGCATGACATATTAGTAATGTAAATTAGATATGCGTACCAATTATGTTCATATAACACAACAAATAGATGATTCAATACAAATGTCACATAGAAGTCATTTAGACATTTTCGGCCCCCGATTCTCACAAAACTGTAACCAAACTTCTTACATCAATTAAGTCTTCCCCCTGAACCTCTCGGGAAAACTAGCTTGTTGAAATTTTAGGCACCATAAATATATTTGACTAAATAGGGAGAGAAATCCAAGGAAAATATTCTATCTATTTGACTAACTATTCTTTACTCTATCTTTAATAAAGAAGCACCCAATATTGTGTTTCTTTTTTCATTATATCTTTAATAAATAAGAAAACTGATATTGTGCTTCTTTCTTCATTATAGATACAAAAGCTTATACATCTCAATAAATGTCATTTTCTTTTTTTTTATAAAAAAGTTATGTTGTCTTCTTACATATCAGAATGGTTAAGTGGGCCTAATGATTAAGAACATGTGTTTCTTCCTAAAATATTACAAAATATGTATGCCTGAATAGTAAGACACAGGAACTTCTCTACCATATTTATTTTCTTTATAATAAGACACTGAAACTTAAATTATATATCTAGCATAATACATTAAGCTATAGGAGATAAATCAAAGAAGCATTTGAATGTAAATTAAAGATGTGTAATAATTATGTCCTCATTTAATATGTACAATATGTTTGGTTGAATCCACATGAAAAAAAAGACTCCCAACCGTGAGAAGAGGAAATTACATCATATTTCTCCCCCCTAGCACAATTACCAGTACAGTTAGAATTTAACAGCCCCAAACTGGATTTTACTCTAAGGTACTGGAACCTCTACAAAGGTTCGACCTGGAAACATAGTTTTTCCTTAGGTTTCTCCACTGGTTCTATGTTCGACTTGGATAACCTACAACAACATCCTTCTTTTCATTTTTTATATCCCCTCTTGGATAACCATAATATCTTGAAATGGAGCTAGCCAACTCAAATATAGTATTGCAAATCCCTGGCTAAGTTAGATGAGGATTACATATGGTCTTCAATGAGCATTTGGACTCTTTAGATATATATCTAAAGAGTCCAGAAGCTCATTCAAGACCATATGTAATACATAGCCTCCTCATCTAATATATAAAACTTTAATCCATGTGCTTAACCTTAACATTGACACAAATGGAATACAATTTTACTCACTGCTTTATGATAGAAAAATATGCAGATGAATATTGCCCACATATCCGAAGTCAAAAGTGATAGATTAAAAAGGGATGCTCCGGTCATCTATAAAAGATAAATTAAAGAAGCATGACATATTAGTAATGTAAATTAGATATATGCGTACCAACTATATTCATATAACACAACAAATAGATGATTCAATACAAATGTCACCTAGAAGTCATTTATCTCATGGGCCTTCAACTTAAATTATATATCTAGCATAATACATTAAGCTATAGGAGATAAATCAAAGAAGCATTTGTTCATGTAAATTAAACATGTGTAATAATTATTTCCTCATTTAATATGTACAATATGTTTGGTTGAATCCACATGAAAAACAAGACTCCCAACCGTGAGAAGAGGAAATTACATCCTATTTCTCCCCCCTAGCACAATTACTAGTACAGTTAGAATTTAACAGCCCCAAACTGGATTTTACTCTCAGGTACTGGAACCTCTACAAAGGTTTGACCTGGAAACATAGTTTTTCCTTAGGTTTCTCCACTGGTTCTATGTCTAACTTGGATAACCTACAGTTCAATATCCTTCTTTTCATTTTTTATATCCCCTCTTGGATAACCATAATATCTTGAAATGGATCTAGCCAACTCAAATATAGTATTGCAAATCCCTGGCTAAGTTAGATGAGGAAATTACATATGGTCTTGAATGAGAATTTGGACTCTTTAGATATGCGTACCAATTATGTTCATATAACACAACAAATAGATGATTCAATACAAATGTCACATAGAAGTCATATTTATCTCATGGACCTTCAACTTAAATTATATATCTAGCATAATACATTAAGCTATAGGAGATAAATCAAATAAGCATTTGAATGTAAATTAAACATGTGTAATAATTATATGTCCTTTCTAGTTCAATAAATAGATAATAATTTGGCTCAACTATGCCTTGTACTCAACTATGCCTTGTACATGTTTTCCTTTAAACCTTTACTTTCATAGCACATTTTCATCAAAAAATTTATTTGTCAATTTTTTATCTAAGCCAAAAGTGTTGTGTATTTACCTTTGATTTCCGAAGTTAAGGTTTAGATAACTTCCCATATTGGGCTTCTTTGTTGTGCCAATGTTGATATCTTCAACTCGCTTTAGTGGGGACCATTGTTGGTTTCTTCACGACATCATCTTGATCGAAGAGCTCTTCCAAAGGTACAAGACCTCTTGGAATGGAATTTTCTTTCAGCTGTATGACTTCTAATTCTATGGCATTAATTCCCTGATCATAGAAAGCACCATTAGTATGACAAGCGACGAACTCTTCCTCCATTTACAGAAATTTTTTAATTTGCTTATCATATTGAAACACTTGCCAATGTCGAAGGTTATCTAGAACAGAGGGGTGATGCTTAACATTAATTTCATATTTCCTATTGGGATGTATTGGAATTCTAAACATGCTCGCTGCAGTACCAAGAGAGTTAGCAATACAATTCTAGTTTCTAGGAATCACGGATAAAATATATTCAGAAAAAGTTTTGAGAGTGTCTAAGACAACATTGTGATATGCTCGCATCCTTGAATTTTTGGCCCTGTATTCCCCTTTTACCTGTTTGATAATAAAATCGGAGTCACCATAAACTGAAATCTTTTGATAATCAGATCTATGTAATTTGAACTACCCTCAAGGGCATATTCGAGCCTCAAAGCAGAGAAATACATCATGATCCTGCTACAAGTCCTGAAGAGTAGATCTGCAAATTCGATTCACCTGCATAGAACAAGCTCATATTCTTCTCTTCTAGAGTGATTCCTGCTTTGATACCATATAGAACATCTAGGTAGATTGAATTGATACCATGTAGAACATCCTTTCTTGGTGCCATTTTCAATATTGAGAGCATATGTAATGGTTTCTTTTCTTAAGCGCATATACAATATTTAATTAACACTAAATTTACATCACATAAAAAGCTTCATAGAATGTCATGGTCTATAAGTATGTCAACTAGACCAATACATAATCTTAGGATTAAGCATATTTTTATAAAAAATATCAAAATATTCATAACAGGTATATCAAAACAAAACCAAAGTATGGGATGCTCCACCCTATACACTAACTTTATAAAAAATAAAAAATAGAGCCCACAGGTTGAGCCAAGATGACATAACTAGCTAACACCAGCATAAAAAAATATGTAAGTAAATAGACACAAATAATCAAATTATGTTTTTACTAACTACAAGTCTATGAACATAAGTATACTAATTCACCCACCAAACAGGAAGAGGAGTTGGGCTTCATGATTTTGGAAAAGGATGAGTTGCCCCAATATAAAGGCTTGTGAGATAATGCAATACATTTTTCAACACATTTTGAGCATGTCCTACCCATTACTTTGAAGTATTTTGTATGCATTTCAATTGTAAAGAATTGATTCTAAGGTATTCCCAATGGCTCTACATTATAATCTTTAGGTTCTATATGGTTGGATTTCACCAAATAGTTAAAGTCTAAATCGTGAACAATCTATCAAAATTCTATTATATATTGGTTGAATTTTCTAATATATATTAGTCTAACAAAATTTTAACATATATTAGTTCCCAATTCACAGAAGTTTGTGATTATGATGAAAATTTAAGTACATCTGTGTAATTTATATGATGGGACGATTGAATTGTCCACCCCACATTAGGTACCAATGATTATAACCTTTAATGGGCTAGCACTGGTTTGTAATCATCATCTCAAAATGACCTAGTAGATGAAAAATTACCATGTTTGTAATCATCGTTTCACACCATCTACATATGACCCTTCTACACATTATATGATTGAATTTATGGTAGGTCATCTCCTTTACCTAGACCATGATTGATAGTGACATTAGGTGAATAAAGGAAATTTGATAAGGAAGGGATCACTATAAGTTTGTCCTCCTCCACCCACTCCATATCCAGTGATTGCCTATTTTTTCTCTTCCAACATTTTATTTTGGAAATTCATTTTGGTAGTTTATTCTACTAATAGTCACAACACACCTGGAAGTCAAAGAAATTGTTATATACACTACTAAACTCAATTAACATTGTTTGTTATTGGACTTTACAATAACAAAGAACGTAGAGTTCATTAATGTAGTAGTGTATATGATAATTTCTTTAACTTCTAGGTGTGGTGTGGCTATCGATAAAATTAGCTGCTAATGAATTTCGAGAATAGAAAGTTGGAAGTGGAAATTTGAGAAATCACTAGCTATGGGGCGGATGGAGGAGGAAAAACTAGAAACTATCCTCTGCTTATAAATTGTATTTTATTCACCTGTTGTCACAATCATTCATGGGATAGGTAGAGAGGATGACATGCCAAAAATTCATGAATATAATATGTAGAAGGGGTCATGTATGAGATGGTGTGAAGTGATGATGATTGACATGGTAAATTTTCATCTGCCAAGTCATTTTGAGATGATGATGACAAACCAATACTAGCCATTTTAAGGTTATAATCATTAACAAGAAATATGGGGAAGGAAATTCAAATGTCTCATCATGGAAATTATAAAAATTTTAAGGATGGGGTTATAAGCGTTATGGAAATTCTAAGTGCCAAATTTGTTTTTTTTAATTGCCAATATCGTTAGTTTTCCTCTTGAACAAGGTGGAATTTTATCTCTTGCTCGGATAGATCCTGTCACTACCCAAGACTTAGACAAAAATATAATTATGGATTCTATACCTAGTCCTCCTTGTAGTGATTCGGTTTCCATCGAAAAATTGGTGAACAATTATGGCTCTCTTGTAAATCCACCTTTGACTGATCCATTAGAACTATAGTTACCGTGGCTAAACCCAGACAATACTACACCTACTTACACTTACATTCCTATTTTACCAATGAAGGATGTTAGTTCCTCTTTGCCCTCTGCATCTGAAGTTTCTGTTGATATGTCATCATTGCCACCATTAAACGTGGTAGGAGCTACACCTCAATTGACACCTCTCACATATTATTGGGACATTTGACTGATATCTTATATGGATATTACAAATTTTCCTAGTGTTCCTATGCCTACTTCTTTATCTTCACCATCTATGGTAGTTAACTCTAGTTATCTTATAGGATCAATTATTTTTACTCCAAGTTTTTCCTAACCTACTATTCCTAATCCTTAGAATAAGTATATGGGGGGACCTCACTGTTGTTCAAGGTGATCATCCTTCTATATCATATTTAGTCAAATTCATAATCCTTTCTTATCCTCCATTTTTCTTTCAAATTTGGAGAAGTTAACTAATGACCCCATTCATCATGATCCTTGGTGGCCACCCATACCTTCCAATATCCCCAAATTTGAAGGGAATTCTAGAGAAAATCCATTAATGTGCATTACCACCTATCATCTGTGGTGGTCATAAAATTATTTCGTGGATGATTCCATTAAACTACGTCTGTTCTAATGCACCTTAACTGGAGATGATGCTAAATGTATATTGAATTAGACAAAAAATATTACATTAATTTTTCGTCGTTAGCTCAAACTCCTTTAACTCATTTTTAGTTACCGATGAGGTATGGCATCGATTTTGATCTCTTTTATAATTTAAAACAAGATGATGCCATACTGATTTCTAATCACATCCATGACTGGTGATGTCGCAAGGGGTTAATACAAACCAAACTCCCTGATGATATCTTATGTAAATGGTTCATTCGATCATTATGTCTTTAGATAGTTAAGGATGTGTCCATGTTCAGGGATGTTGTTGAGGAACAAGCCATATTTTCTTATCAAAAAAATTATTTGATATATTCTTAAAAACCAAGTACAACTTGTAGTAATCCTAGAATCATGCTTTACATAAGGTAAAATTGGGGAACTCATGACTTGTACTATAGATAAAAAAAACATTTACCCTTACCAAAAAATATATGATAAAAATTGACAAACTATATAAGCTTAAGCTTAAGGGGATATAATCCTTCTTGCCTTCCATATAGATTTAATGATTTTACTCTCAGGTACTGTAACCTCTACAAAGGTTCGACCTTGAAACATAGGTTTTCCTTAGGTTTCTCCACTGGTTCTATGTCCGACTTGGATAACCTACAACAACATCCTTCTTTTCATTTTTTATATCCCCTCTTGGATAACCATAATATCTTGAAATGGAGCTAGCCAACTCAAATATAATATTGCAAATCCCTGGCTAAGTTAGATGAGGATTACATATGGTCTTGAATGAGCATTTGGACTCTTTAGATATATATCTAAAGAGTCCAAAATCTCATTCAAGACCATATGTAATAAAAATTTAATCCATGTGCTTAACCTTAACATTGACACAAATGGAATACAATTTTACTCACTGCTTTATGATAGAAAAATATGCAGATGAATATTGCCCACATATCCGAAGTCAAAAGGGATAGATTAAAAAGGGATGCTCCGGTCATCTATAAAGATAAATTAAAGAAGCATGACATATTAAATTAATGCTGTAGATTAGATAGAAAGCAGCAAGAATTTTTTAACTGTGATATAGCTTACAACAAATAATTGTTTCCAAAGCCACCCAATGTCGAATAGAAGTCATATTTATCTCATGGGCCTTCAGCTTAAATTACATACATATCTGTATATACATTAAGCTATAGGAGATAAATCAAAGAAGCATTTGAATGTAAATTAGAAAATGTATAATAATTATGTCTCATTTCTTTTAATATGTACAATATTTTTGGTTGAATACACATGAAAAACAAGACTCCCAACTGTGAGAAGAGGAAATTACATCCTATTTCTCCCCCCTAGCACAATTACCAGTACAGTTAGAATTTAACAGCCCCAAACTGGATTTTACTCTTAGGTACTGGAACCTCTACAAAGGTTTGACCTGGAAACATAGGTTTTCCTTAGGTTTCTCCACTGGTTCTATGTCCGACTTGGATAACCTACAACAACATCCTTATTTTCATTTTTTATATCCCCTCTTGGATAACCATAATATCTTTAAATGGAGCTAGCCAACTCAAATATAGTATTGCAAGTCCCTGGCTAAGTTAGATGAGGATTACATATATGGTCTTGAATGAGCATTTGGACTCTTTAGATATGCGCACCAATTATGTTCATATAACACAACAAATAGATGATTCCATACAAATGTCACATAGAAGTCATATTTATCTCATGGGCCTTCAACTTAAATTATATATCTAGCATTACATTAAGCTATAGGAGATAAATCAAAGAAGCATTTGAATGTAAATTAAACTTGTGTAATAATTATATGTCCTTTCTAGTTCAATAAATAGATAACAATTTGGCTCAACTATGCCTTGTACTCAACTATGCCTTGTACATGTTTTCCTTTAAACCTTTACTTTCATATAGCACATTTTCATCAAAAATTTTATTTGTCAAATTTTTATTATATATTATGTTTTTTAATTAATTAATAACGACCATTATTACTGAAAGGGATTTTACAAATTTATCTTTTATAAAATGAATTATGGGGGGCATATTGAGATGGTTATCTCACTTTTTACTGATTCTTCTAATATTCCTAGAATTTTATGATTTAGAAAATATGAATTTGAAATGTTTGTATAAATTTAATGAGGATACATGAGTTGATTTGGAGAAGACCATCATCACTTATGTCTAGATTGAGACGGGGCATCATCACAATAAAAAACCAAGTACAAATTGTAGTAATCCTAGAATCATGCTTTACATATAAGGTAAAATTGGGGAACTCATGACTTGTACTATAGATAAAAAACATTTACCCTTACCAAAAAATAGATGATAAAAATTGACAAACTACATAAGTTTAAGCTTAAGGGCTTCAGCTTGAGGAGAAAACATTTCTCCCACTTTATTTGTTGGCATAACCTAGTAAGTGTTATTCACTAGCATGTATTTTGTAAAGGCCTTTCAACCTAGTTCCCATTCAACTCCATCCACGAGGTTGTAGAGGATTCCAAGCCTAATTTCATAAAAAGTAAGTTAGGGATGATCATATTGAATTGCTTGATGACATGTCTATGAATATTAACTACTTTGAACTATTTTTTTGCGTAGGGAAAGAGACACATTCCCATGTCTGAGCATGAAAATGTTCTTTGATATTGTTAATGCCTCTAGTGTTTACTTCTACAAGTTCTATAGGCAGAGTCTGTAAAGGGCTAGGTAGCCTCTGGATCTCATCTTTTATGAAAGGTGACATATCTAGTAAATGCCCCTACAGTCAATCTCTGGAATGGATCTAAATAGAAGTTCTTCATTTTAATATCCGTAAAACACAACAAATTTAAGGTAAACTATGTACATGTGTCATTTCTCCCACAAACTAAAGTGTATAAGTAATAAATTTTATACCAAGTGTGCTCCCACCATGTAAAGCACAATTTGGTGAATTTATCATTTTTATAATATATTTTTCTATTAAATTTTGTTTCACACATGATCAATTATTGCTTTGAAAGTTGTGTTCTACATAATTTGTGTACACTAAATTACAAATTGATTTTTTGAAATATATTTTGTGAATGTCGACCAATAGATATATATCATGGAGGATGAAAGATGAAGATCAGTCGAATCCCATATGGAGGTTCAGCGATCGAAGGATTTTCAGGATATTTAAATATAATCTTAAATTTCCATACATGTGTGTACATATGGAATTGATTTTTTTATTAACTTTGTGAGTGAAATTAGTTGTTAATAAGTTTCATATTTTTAATTTTTAGGAGGCAAGAGGAGAAGGGTTTCTACTCCATCCATGGAGTGTGGCCAAGGTTCAATCAGTCGAGGTATGAGTGGTAGCAAGTTGTGGGAAAGGGGTGATATTTATCCCCCCGAAGGCCAATCAACGGCTGCTGGTTCTCAACAGGGTCACTGTGGGTCTGGTTCTCAGCAGCGTCATTCTAGGGTTGGTTCTCAGCAGGGTCATGTTGGAGATGATGTTAACCAACAACATCAAGGTTGCCATCAATTTCAATATTTTTTCATTAAATTTGTACAACTTTTTTTACACGTGTTTTTTCTAATATACGAAATTATATATATATATATTGATGCAAAAGATGAAAATGTTCGAGCCAGTGGTCAAAATAGATGCAGGGAAGCGCGCTACATTGAAGAAGAAGGCTGTCAACCCAGCACAACTTATCCAACTGATATTACTGATGTACCATGGGAAACGAACATGGCGGAATGCACCTTACAAAGGTGTCAAAGCCTTCATGCAAAATTGCAAAGAGATCTTGAGGCTTTTCCTCTACCTGCTAAGAGTAGACAAAGTCTCGAAATAGTTACACATTCATTGAGTGAAATGGTAAAATTGTACAAAAATTTGGGGCCAATGACTGATTCGTTTGTAGAACTGATGAGAAAGAGAAAAGAAACAGTGATAGGTCTCGATGAATGGCAGGACATAAAACAGAGAGTTTCAAGAGCAGATGCTAAGTCAATGTTTAATTATAAGGAAGGGCCAAAAAGAAAAATGTTGAAGGTGCAATATTTCAAGCACCCAGACAAAGCTGCTTATTTGTATGATCGACATCTTGCGGACTTTGGAAGGCTTCCATGGAACGATGAGTTTCCTCTTTATTTTGCACAGATGTTTTATGCAAAAAAAAATTTGGGTATGAAACCCGACTATAATGACCTTCCTTCAGAATTTTTTGGCCCGGGGAGAGGTCGATTATGTCAACGTAAGGGTGCTAAGCAAGATGTGGAGTTGCCTCGCCTTGAGCCGCCATTGGTGAGTGGACCGTTTCGAGTCGAAACTCTGCGATCAGAGTTGGATGCAACTTCCCAAATATGCCGAGAAGCAAGAGATGTTATGATCGACAATGTTCAGAGCAGATTGAGTGGAGTCGATTTTTGTTTAAATCGACAAAGAGCACGTGAAAATGCACGTGCCAATTTTGTTTATCGTACAGATGAGGAGATTTACAACATGGATGTTGAAGATCTCCGAACATATGCAATAAATTGTCGCAATGGTCTGCAAGACCTAATTTTTCATGAGGAAGAGGGCACTGGAATGATATGTGTTAGTGACCTTAGGGTTTGAAATTATTTTTACATATACATGTGTACAATTTGTAATAAATACATGTGTATGTACATGTATACATTTATTTGTATGTGTACATTAATCTAATTTAATGTATGATTATATGTTAAAACACCATTTGCAGTTCTCAGGGATGATGTGTGATGAAAATGTTAATATTACGTTCGGGACTTCCGGTTCAAACGATGCAGATGGGCTTGACCATCATGATATGTTGGCACATGTATGTTAGTGTTTTTTAAGTGACTCTAAAATAAATAATTGTTGCCACACATGTATATATATATAATTTGATAAAATGTTTTAACAGGTACCGATTCCGTCTGATGTTTTTGGGATGGCGGTGCCTTCTTCTTCCTTAGGAGATATACCTTCTACTTCATTGGGAGATGAGCCACGAGTATGGACAATTTTTCACAAGTTTAAAATTTATGCTTAAAAGTTATATATATATATATATATATATATATATATATATATATATATATTCTATGTCAAAAAGTTCCATTAAAAATTGAGATATATATTTTGAGATCTATACTTTGAGTTATTTAAAAAAATTTGAATTTAGGTTCCTATAGAAGATTTTTTTAATCCTGGGACTCTAGCGACGGAGATAGGAACATCCACAGCATTTGAACAAGTTGTATTTAGTTCCTTTTTTTAATATTATTGAAAATAAGTTTATATATGTACACGTGCATTTTCATTTGAAAGTTTTTAATTTATATAAATTTTATATATATATATATTTAACTATACATGTATATTGTACAGTTTACCACTGCAGATGTTTCTATGGCAGAACCTGTTCATAAAATGGAGAGGGAACCTTCTGAGGTATTGCATTATTTTTTTGTTAAATATTTTGTTTTTTACATGAAGTTCTACATATATATATTCTCATTCATTTTTAAAACTTCAAATTTTAATGTTCAAGTACATGTGCATTGTGTATGTAGGTTTCCTATTCACAGGATAGGGCGCGGACTGAGACCCAGATGCTAGATCCTCCATTTGATGGACATGATTTACTGTAGATTTGATTTCAAAATTTAGATGGTTTTAAAATTTGTTAAACTTGATACAGTTTGATACTCAAGTGAGATTTACAATTTTTGGACATATTTTATTACATTGTTATTATATAATTTTTTTTATTTAATTTTTGGATGGTTTTAGTACTTTTGGCATGTGAATGTGAAGTAATGTTGTCATCTGAACTACATTTGGTGCATGTGATATTTAATGTTAAATGTTTTTGTTGGATAGTTGAATTATAATTGGCATGGCATGTGAAGTTTTTACAACTCAAGTTTTGGATAGTTTCAATCTACATTTTGCATGTGATATTTAGTGAACTTTAAATTTTTAATTTTTTAATGTTGCACAATATATAATCAAAAGTGTTTTAAAACTTAAAGTTTTGGATGGTTTCAATCTACAACTTAAAGTTTTGGATGGTTTCAACCTACATTTGCACATGTGGTAAATTGAAATGTTACTTGTAACAAGACAATCCCAATTGATTTCATTGTATATATGTTGATTTCTTATTTGATATAATTGCATGTATGATGGTACATTACTTGTAAAGTCATTGGATTAATAGTGTTCAATGATTTCAGTGTAAGCGCAAAAAATTATTGACAATGTAGAACGATTTTTGTGTTAGAATAATTAAACCACTATCCAGTGTTTACTACAAGAGTTCAAGCTATTTAAATATTTAAATGGTTTATGATTTATGATTTTTACTTTATTTTTAATATAATCGATATGGAAAGATGACAAAACTAATAAGGGTGACAATAATAATAGAAGAAGAGAATAGTTTAAGATTGATCACAATAAATGCTATTTGTAATTGATTAAAGAATAGTCTAGTGCATTGGAATTCATTAAAGAATTGGTCATTGGAGCTACTTCAAGCTAGGAGTGAGCATCTTCACCAACCTACATTGAATATTTTACACTCCCTAGAGTGAATGATACTTTAAATTGATTGACAGTCTAAGACTTTCGAATTTTTTTGAATGCCAAATGATCTTACAGAGCTAGTAAATTTATAATATCCTAGTAGGTCATTCGGTGACAACTTTTACCAGAAACTTGAAACAACTTTGGCATGTCATATTTAATTTGTTAAATGTTTTTGTTGCATAGTTGAATTATAATTGGCATGGCATGTGAAGTTTTTAAAACTCGAGTTTTGGATGGTTTCAATCTACATTTTTCATGTGATATTTAATTAACTTTAAATGTTTAATGTTTTAATGTTACACAATATATAATAAAAAGGGTTTTAAAACTTAAAGTTTTGGATGGTTTCAATCTACAACTTAAAGTTTTGGATGGTTTCAACCTAAATTTGCACATATGGTAAATTGAAATTATGTTACTTCTAACAAGACAATCCCCATTGATTTCATTGTATATGTTGATTTCTAATTTGATATAATTGCATGTATGATGGTACATTACTTGTAAAGTCATTGGATTAATAGTGTTCATTGATTTTAATGTAAGCGCAAAAAATTATTGACAATGTAGAACGATTTTTGTGTTATAATAATTAAACCTAATAATATTGGAGAGCAAGAGAGATAAGGTATGGTGTTTACTACAAGAGTTCGAGCAGGTCATTCGGTGACAACTTTTACTGGAAAATTGAAACAAAGAGAATCTATCTTTGGCTAGGACATCATTTAAGATGCCTGACATAAACAGTAAAATTGTACTTAAAAGCTAAGATTCGGGCAAGTGGGGACAACCACTTGTTATCTCATCCCTTGGAGGCTAGGCCATATGGGGACCGAATTTGACCTTACAAAATAAAGTGAAATAATTTGTACCATATGGTCGGAAAACATATACAAGAACAATTAATATACAAGAAAAATTAATTTCATTCTAGAATATATATATATATATATATATATATATATATATATATATCCAATACATATAACATTTTTAATCAATGCACATGTATAGAAAAACTAATTTCAGTTGATACTAGAGCACGTGCTTGTACCCAAAAAATTTGTAACATGTGCAAACCACAAATAACATAAGCAGCTCAATTTTTAGTTGAGTACTGGAAGTTTTAAAACATATTTAATCCAAAGTTAATAAATTGTTGGACACTTCACTCAAAAAAATTCTAATGGAATTCCATCCTCAATAATCCGTTCATGATCGGATTTTGACATTTTCCATTTCTTAATTTTCGATTTTTTCTTTGATTGAACTTCTATCAACTTTATGTGTGCTGCACACACCAAGTGACTATATTGACAACTTATGGAATCGGGTTCATAGTCTTCAAAGTAAACAAAGTCTCCACTTTGACGAGTTTGTTTGAAAAAATAACCTTTCAGTATAATAGACCCTTTGTCATACTGAAATCCGTGATCATTATAGTCTTGTAATAATTTCATTTTTCGTTTAGTGCAACGCATCAAATAATACTTCACATTTTCATCGTTGTCAATAGGTGCAATTACAGCAAAAACATCTCCTACACAATAAAATAAATTTAACATTTAATTATGCATATTTAAATTTATTTCTAGATCTTTAAATCATTAGAAAGTAATTCAAATATTACCTTCTCTAACAAGATCAGAAACTCGATCACCATCGGATGATATTGTAGTTTCCTCTGATTGCATTTCTTCAAACATTGCAACAGACATTTTTCCCTTTGTATTTAGCTCTGTATGTTTCCAATCGTTCACATACATTTTGTTTTCATAAACGTCATTGGATTTTTTGTTGTCTATGCAAACATCACAAAAACAAGAATATTTTATTTTATCCAATGCAAACACATTTATGGACAACTTTGTTTGAATTGAATGCAATTTTCGAGTCCCTTTTATTGTTTCAACGTCATTTCCAATTGATCTATCTACGTCTCTGATTCCAATATCCCAGAAAAACCTTTATATGGAAAATTAGAAAAAGAATTTGTAAATATGATATCAAAATACAATTAAAAATAATCATTGCATGATAAATGTACAATGTTTAAAACTAGATTTCCAATATAAATTAAATTTAATGTACCTTTGCACTTCTCTTGATGGGTTAATCTCATGGCTTAGAGCAGTTTTGCACCATTGAACAACTTCTTCAGCGTTCACAAGTCGACGTGCAAAGTGGTTCATTTGATATCTTCGAAGTACTCGTTTTATGCATGCTCCTGCACTGTCATGTTCTCCTTTTCCATGGCCAGTCTCAAAGAAATTCCAACAATGTTTAATGCAGGTTTTCTTATGAAGACAACACAACCAAAAAAATGATCGTGCAGATTTGAATTGACGGAACGCTGGTCTTGTTGGAACACCTAATCCTCCATGGGTAGGTGTGGAATGCGAAAAGTCACAATGGAGTCCAAGTGACCTTGGAATGTGAAACCAAGAGTCACACCATTGTACTATAAATGTACATCTTTGTATAATGGAAAATAAGAAAGCCTCACGCTTATCCTTCATTGTGTTGAGTCTCTTGTGTGTGTGCTCATCTTCCTCATACACCATGTGTGTGCCTTAACATGGTGTTTAACATGGTATCAGAGCGGGCGATTGCTGGCCCTTCTTCACTTTGAATGAGCCATTTGTGTTTATGGCCTGTGCATATCTGCAAAAATTCTTGACATTTTTGCAGCACTCAGAAATTGGGAGCAGCACTGCACATCTGAAGCACTCAGAGAGTTTTGCAGCAGTGTTTTTGCCGCCATTCAGAAGTGTTTTGAAGAGGAGCAGCATTAAAAATCCGTGGCAGCATTCAGACATTGACTTTAAAGAAGAGCAGCAGTGTTGTTGAAGAAGCACATCTGAAGGTTTTCATTCTAATTTTTCTTTGCAATTTCTGCCTTTAATTCTGCTTTTAAAGAGCTGTTGGAATAGTGTTTTAAACTGGGTTTCTGAAGAAGAAGTTTCTGGTTTTTAATGGAAAAGAATTATGAGTTTTGCTGAAGATTTCATCATCCTGCAATTTTCTGCTTCTATATGGCCCTCTGCAATTTCTTTAAAAAAAATGCTGGGTTTTTGAAGTGAAAATTTCTGAGTTTCTGGACTGTGTTTCTCTGCTGCTGGAAAAATCATTTTTGCAAGTCTACAAGTTCCTGCAATTTATTTCGCTGTGTATTTAGAAAAATCTGCTACTGTTTTTAAGTGGAATTCCTGCTCTACTCTGCTATTTAACATTAAAAAAATAAATATTAAAAATTAAAAAAAAAATTTAAAAAAAAAAAAATCTCTGCAACATCTTGGCCTTTCGGCCCCCAAACCCACTCCTCCTCCCATACTATCCCATTACCCCCTTTCTTGGCCGCTCCAAAAAACAGTACTTCACCACCGCCATGCAACGCTCGGCCTCATTTCCACACTTATAACTCCGCTCTAATCCCCATCTCACAACGGCCTTGCACCCCGCAATCTGTGATATTCCCACGGCACCTAACGCTGCCTACGCTCCTGCTCACGCTCATACCGTCCCCTCTCCCGTGCTCCTATACCCCCTACTCCCTACGCAGACCTTACATCCCTGCGGCATCTCCAATCTAACTCACCAACTCTTCCAGCACTCCCACATCCACCATACGCCTTCTCACCGCTTCCCATCTACTCTTGGCTGCATTCCACGCGCCCTCCCTAACACATTATATGCTGCGTCTAACTACCCGACCCCCTCACTACTGCAAAACGCTCACTCTCCAACTCATTACTCTTATATTGCTCGACATTCGCATACATCCCACCCCCTCACAGCGCTTCACTCCTCCCACTCTACCCAAACTCAAACTCCGCCCTCAAATCCCACTTCACTCCACCATCGCTCGACATTCCCATACATCCCACCCCCTCACAGCTCTTCATACCTCCCACCGAAATTAATTGAACCCCCCTCCATTCCCATTTTAATTTAAAAAAATAAAAATATAAAAATTCTCCCTCCCATTTTAATAAACTCCCCCCTCCCCTTTTAATTAATCTCCCTCCTCATTTTTTAATATGTCCCTCCATTCTTTTTTTTTATTCCTCGTTCCCATTTTTTAATTTCCTCTATATTTAATTAATATTTCCCCTTCCCCTTTTAAATATTTAAAATCCCTTTTAATTAATATTTCCCCTTCCCTTTTTAATTATTTAAAATCCCTTTTAATTAATAAACCCCCTTCTCTTTTTAAATATTTAAAATCCTTTTTAATTAATTCCATTCCCCCCACATTTTTAATTATTCCCATTTTTTTAATTAATTTTTAATTAATTAAAAAAAAAAAAAAAAAAACCAGAGAGAGAGAAAAGAGAGTTATGAACAGCAGAAAATGAAGGAATTGACATATCAAGAAATGGACTGAACACATAGAGAATATTGCAGATTAGATTATATGATTTGTGGCATAAGGGTGATTTTTTGAAGAAATTGACATTTGAAGACGAGTTGTTATTGGTGCAAAACAACTCTTTGAAGAAAAATTTCAGCTGCTTTAAAGGCCTCTTGCATAGTGTTTTCAGCTGCACATATTTTGCAGGAATATTATATTGAGCTAACATTGTATTTTGAGTGGAATTTGTCTCTTCTTCATAGTTGTAATCAGTATTTGAGTTGTTGGATTATCGATTGCCCTCCATCATTTGAGGAGCACACTTTGTACTTTGAGTATTCCTTGGAGTCATTTGTATTTCTTTGAAAGGAATCACATTGTAAACGGGTGCATTTTCGGTTGTAGCCGACACCCTTTCATTTTTTGAGCCTAAGTTGTTGAAAATGGCTAAAATCAATGAGGCATTAATGTTGTTGAATGATCTCATTCATTCAAATGTTGATGATGTGATAAAAATGAGCAAGGATGCTCTTTGTAAAATTCACAGTTGTTTGCAAGATGCACATGAAAAGATTGAGTTTTTGCAGTTGGAATCTCAGCTCCAACAAGATGAACTTTAGCAGAAGAGTCACCATTCTGAACCTGTTTCTGTTCAGAAGATTGAGAAAGACTCCCATCAGTAGCAAGTCAGCAAAGTTTCAGTTGATCCACATTCACCTCCTTGTACTAGAGCAGATTTACATGCAAATGCAGCAGTTCAACCTGCACTTCTCAAGCCCATCATCAGACCTTGGGAAGAGCTTGTCCACAACAAGCACATAACTGGTCTTGGATATGACAAGGATGTGTCCTTTCATATTCCAGACTACACAAAGCCCATAAGATTTCAGAGTGCCAGATTCATGTATGACAGTTCACCTGCAGCTGTTCCAGATCCTGTTCCACTTCCACAACAGATTTAGAAATGCCAACACTGTGATCGAGTTGGCCATATGAAATATCATTGTTTTGTTCTTCATCCATGCAAGCACTGTGGTCAGCACACCCATTCTTCAGACAGATGCTTCAGAAACAAGACTCCTGCAAGAACCAAGATTAATCTTGGATGGATCGCTTCTTGGCAATGGGCATCAACAGCCAAGAAGATGTTTACGACACACGTTAGAACTTGTTCACAGATATTGAACAAACTTGCAGTTGAGTTTTCGCCATCATCTCACCTTGTCCCTGACAGGGGGGGAAATGGTGGTCATGTACAAGCTTCGACGATAGATCAGGCGAGCCTGAGCCACAATCTCTCATTCCATGTTTAGAGTTGTAGCCAGCAGTTCAAGCGAGCCTGAGCCACAATTCGTCATTCCGGATTCAGAGATGTAGCCAGAGATACGAATGCCATTGAGCATACCTTCGGTTGGTGGATAACCTAAAACCATCATCTTTGGTTGGTGGATAACCTAAAACCATCATTTTCGGTTGGTGGATAACCTGAAACCATCATCTTTGGTTGGTGGATAACCTAAAACCATCATTTTCGGTTGGTGGATAACCTAAAACCATCATCTTTGGTTGGTGGACAACCTAAAACCACCACAGATAGTAGACCTCCCTTCTTTTAGGTTGAAGGTCTCCCTTTTTATATGAGGGACAATTCCTCTAGCAGAAGCCTTCAGCTTCTTGTCAGTTTTGGAAGAGTTCCGGGAACTGCAACAAGTTTTGCGTTCCAGTGTTTGTGGTCATCCTAAAGCCACCTCTTTTTTCCAACATTTCAGAGAGTTGATTCAGCCCAAGTGCTGCCATGTATACTTTGCAGATTTGTATTACAACTCTTTTCTTGGACTCACACATACCCCTTCGGATTAGGGGGGATGTTGGAACACCTAATCCTACATGGGTAGGTGTGGAATACGAAAAGTCACAATGGAGTCCAAGTGACCTTGGAATGTGAAACCAGGAGTCACACCATTGTACTATAAATGTACATCTTTGTATAATGGAAAATAAGAAAGCCTCACACTTATCCTTCATTATGTTGAGTCTCTTGTGTGTGTGCTCATCTTCCTCATACACCATGTGTGTGCCTTAACATGGTGTTTAACACGTCTGACCATATCCAATGTTCATTGAATGTTATTCCACGATTTTTCAATGAATCATAAATTCTTCCAAAACAATGTTGTACAAAACATGTATCATGTGTACGATCGTCACTGATATAAAAGTGTGATATTCTTTAATGATATGTCAATTTTCACTCGTGCTTTCTATATGATCGACATTTTGTTCAGCATGTCTATATAGAATATGGACGAGCATGGAGACTTGGTTAGAGTGATAGTATTCACTCTGAATTTCTTTTTGTGGAACAAATGTGTAGTTTTCTGCAAAATCAATCACTAACAAAATGGTCCCTGGTGGAAAAAATTCACGAGATTTTTTGAATTGCAAGTCTTGCCATCGAGCTCTATGGGAATGCTTGGTGTATTTGTAAATTTTTGCCTCAAACTTTCTCAAAAAGTCTATCAGAAAAATTTCGTCTTCTAGTAATTCAATTCTTTTAACACTATTTGCACCTTGAATCAATGTATCGATATATTCATATCTCTTCCATTTCACTTTCATGTTGGACAATGATTGATCATTTGTATCAATACGATATTTGTTTTGAAATTTAGTCAAATTTCCACAATCATCGCATTTTTTACCACCAACACATTTCTTTTTGTAAAATAGTTCATCGCTTTCTCTTTCACATAGAATTTGAGATATGAATTCACGGATAGTGGAAGGAGGAGGTGAATCCTTCCATAATGTTCTACGGAAATCAAGGAATGTGTCATAATATAACTCAAATTCCACATGATAACGGCAACAACAAGTGTCGCGTACGGTGATAGGTTTTACATACCATGGTTTTTGTTGAACAAAGCACTAAGTGAAACATGAATTTGACGATTCTCTTCTTTGAACTTGTTGAATAACTCTATTTGAGTGGTTTCCAAGAGATGTTTTTCATGTTCTTCGTATTGATTTCGTGCTATTCTTCTTCGCATCACATGTCTTGCAGTCGGTGAAACACGCGAATTGTTCTTCCAATATTCATATATTATTTTTTTAACATATTCTCCAAGTCTATCTTTTTATGGTTGCCTACAAATAGCTCTCCAACAAGCGAGTTCATCATTTACATCTATTTGCAGTCGAAATTTTCGATGTTTGTGCAGAGTTTTTCGCAAGGTTCCCAGTGCTCGTGCCATAGATGTTAGATTCAAACGATTCTCTTGAGTACTTGGTGAAACCATTGCCATCTGTATTCCTCTACGTATATTTGAAACATCTTTATCTCTAGATCTCTTAATTGGCTCTATAGCACTACTCATATTTTTTATCACCTCTTCTTTCATTTTTTTATCTTTGGTTGATTTTCGAATACCCAATAGTGTCGTCGCTTCTTTTAATTTCCTTGATGATAGGAAACCTTTCAACATTTGAGCTTGAACTGTCACTTGCTCATTTTTGAAATACTTTTCAAAAATTGTATCGACACGATATCGTATAACATGGTCAGGTTTTTTATCTCCATATGTGTGAGTGTCGACATTTTCTAACATCTCATTATCGATAGTGATTTAATGTGTACATATTTGAAAAAATAGTACATATTCAATAAATAACTAAATTAATAAATATGTCAATAAATATTAGGAAAATTTTAAATATATCAATAGATCATAATATTTAAATTTACATACCCGATTCAATTTCTTCTTGAGGTTGATTTTCTTCTTCAATATTTTGAGGAGTATCTCTGTCTGTTTACATTGAACAAAATATTTTTCAAACTAGTTCATCAAATAAAAATTAAGCTTCACATTTTACATTGGGAAAACTTTAAAAATATATTAATAGATCATAATATTTACATTTACATACCTGCTTCAATTTCTGCTTGAGGTTGATTTTCTTCTTCAATATTTTGAGGAATATCTCTGTCTATTTACATCAAACAAAATATTTTTCAAACTAGTTTATCAAATAAAAATTAAGCGTTACATTTTACATTAGGAAAATTTTAAATATATATCAATAGAGCATGTAATATTTACATTTACATACCTGCTTCAATTTCTGCTTGAGGTTGATTTTCCTCTTCAATATTTGAGAGGGCTTCTAACTTTATTTTGCGATATTGTCTCGTCTCTTCTCTACGTTCCTCAGGGTCTCTTTTTCGATCATATTTTCTCACACAAGTTCTTCGATTTCCCATGATAATAGGGTATGAGGTTCAAAAAATTTCCTTCAAAAAATTAGACAATAACTCAATTACAAAAAATATCACAAAAGATTTACTTTAAAAAAATCTTAAAAAAAATTCAGTGTAAATTTTTTGTAAAAAATACGTAATCCAATCCAAAACACACACTTTAAAAAACACAAACCACGTACTTAAAAAAAAAACACGTACATACCTCCAAGAAAAATCACGCCGCCTCCAAGAAATGTCTTCCAAAAAAATTCTTTAAATCCAAAATTGTAAAATTAATTTGCTTCCAAGAAATGCTCTTAAACCCAATTCTTTAAATCCAAACTTTGAAGAAAAGTTTTTGAACAAAGAAGCTCAAAAGATTTAGTTCAACACAAAACACGTACATACCTCCAAGAAAAATTATGCCGCCTCCAAAAAATGTCTTCCAAAAAAGTTCTTTAAACCCAAACTTTGAAGAAAAGTTTTTGAACCCAAACCAAGTCTTTGTAAAATGAAATGAAGTGCGAAATGTGCAAAAATTGTGAATCATTTCGCGGCAATTTATATTGACGCGAAATGTGTGTTTTCTAGGGGGCTCCACAAAACTTTCTGGCCGACAAAGAGTTACACAATAGTTCGGCCGAACTTTTGATAATAAGTTCGGCTGAACTATTAAGACGTTAGTTTTAACGACTCTTAAGCGGAAAACATAGTTCGGCCGAACTTGGACTAAAAGTTCGGCCGAACTAATGCGTCACCAATTACACAAAACCAGGCTCTGAAAACGGTTCTGCAACTTTGGACTGATTAAACTCCATGAAAGGTTGTTAATCAAATGTCGGAACCAAGACAAGCATTTTCAGAATTGAATCTACTTTCAGGAAATATAAATTTTATGGAATTTCGTAAACGTTTATTAATTTTAATTATTTTTCTAATAAAATGGGTGCAAACAATTTCTGAGGATCATTTTGATTCAGTGAAATCAAAATTTTGTATCTCCCAAAATACATTGTAAAAAAAATTGAAAAAATTATGGGGCATTACATTGGTCCGTTGACTCTAATGGGTAGCTTTTAGATTTTTAGTTTATAACTTATATGTTAAAAAAAAAATTTCCACGCAAAACATATCCAAAATACGGAGTTTTTCATATTGGACCAGTTCAAAAAATTCTAGTAATTATGATATGCATCCATTGGCTTTGTAAATATGACGAAAACAAATTAGACTCTGTCTAGATTGTTGTAACACATTTTGGTTTTTCAAAAACACAAATTTTCAATGAATACAGCATTGCGACATAACATGACTTCTTATGAATCCTTTGATTGTTAAGAAACACACACTCAAAGAAATGCTAAGTTGGCATATCAAATCTGCATAAAAAAATTTCAAAAAATAATTAATAGAAAGCTAACAAAATTTCTCACAACTTTTATTTTTATCGCAAAATGAAATTCTACACAGAAAAATTGTTATAGTTTGCAGAAAGTTGAAGAACCGAAAAAAATGAAAATTTTTTCTCAAAAAAGGGCAAAAAGTGTAACCCAGCTTCACATTTTCACCCAATTCTTATATTCTTGAAGTTGGTTTCATAAAATTTGGCATCAGAGCTTAGGATTCTAGGGTTTCATTGCTCCAAATACAAAATCGTGGAATTTTCACTATAACATTTGTTCTACGAAGGTTCGAAAGCAGAAAATTTTACCACGTGGAGCTCAAATCCTTGGGAACTTCGTGTAAAAGTTTCAAATCTTTGTTTGAAATATTTTCAGAGATATGATCCGTGGAATTTAGGATTTTTTTCAAGCTCTCGAATTTCATATAAAAGAGGTGACCTTTGAAAAATCATCATAACTATCTCTCTGAGCATCAGATTGGATTATGTAAAAGGTGTCAGAAAGTACATGGATTGTAATTTCCTATGTATCAAATTCAAATTCTAAGGAGGAAACTGTGACATGTAGCATGCCATATAGGTTTTCTCTATTGAACGGGTGCATAATTAGGTAATTTTTGGAGATTGGGCATATATTTGACTTGAAGAATCAAAATTAGGTAATATCTGTGGCATTGGAAAGAAGACTTAGAGGGATACAACATGACTGTATTTTAGGTATTAAATATCCAAAATCATAGACATAATGTAGGTTTAATAGCAACCTCCTAAAAATAAAGAAAAAGGTGTGTATTTATTTTTTAAAATTACATAAAATTTGTTTGAAAAAGTAATTAGAAGTGATTCCAAGGGAATATTGAAGAATTATTATCAGTATTCGGTTCTATAATGCCTCCAAAAAATAATGCCACATCCATTAAGCCATCATAATTCTCTACTATGATACATGAAGAGGAATAATTGCAGTATGAGATATGAAAATTACGGTACCAGGTGCAACAAATTTCGATCTTACAAAGAGTAATCAAAGATGAAATAAATGGTTTAAAAGAAGAAATGGAGGCTAAGTTGGACATTTTGAGGATCAAATGAAAGCTAATATGGATGATAAAGTAGTGTAAGATCACATTGAGCATCAACAACAAGTTCCCCAACTTTCAAAGGCTAACCTAACTTTGGTGCAAAATCGAATGAAAAAATAGGAAGATCAACATCGCAACGAAAGAAGTCCTGAAGCAGTCAAAAGAACTCAACAAGTACCAAATCGATAAATTTTAGAGTATATTAGAGAGTGGAAGAAATTATGCATTGAAGATTCCACATGGGAGAATGATAACTTTATACAGAAGCATCCAAAAATAATCAGGCGTTGACTACAACACTTTTTTGAATGAGAGGGGCATGTTAGGTCCCTATAATACTAGTGTATCCCCTTATTGTTGTTAGTGTAGAACCCTTATTTTTATCATTGTACCATTGTAGCCCCCATATTTTTATATGTATGCCCCATAAAAGCCAATATTCTAATTGTTGTGCCCTGACATTACTATTGTTAGGTTGGGTAGGATTATATTGTGACTGCGTGGACTCCTATATATAGAAAAGAGGTTTATTCATTTACATCATCCTAGAGTTTTTCATTTATGTAATGTAAAGGAGGTTTCCCCCTCGAAGTGGATTATTTCTAAGGCATTGATCTCTCTTCTCTTCTATTTTTGGAGCTAGTTTCGTAACATTTAAATATTGCTAATGGAAACAAAAATAATTTGGTATATGTGGAAATGGTGGAAAAATTAGGACTCAAAGGATTACACACCCCACTCCTTATCGGGTGACATGGGTGTAGCAGAGACATCAGATCCTGGTAAATTAATAGAGAAGTTTAGAATTCTAGAATATAAACTATAAGAATGACTTGTTATGTGATATCATTCCTATGTATGTTAGTCATGTCTTCATAGGAAGGTCATGGGAGTATGAAAAAGGATCTATTCATGACGTGAGGAAGAATACCTACTATTTTGATAAATATGATGGCAGTAATATGTTATTTCCCTTGGTGTTATAAAAAATGGAAATATAGACACTACTAAGAGGGTGGTGAATTCGTAGTGTGGCCTAATTATACAAGTTTTCACAAATTATACTTTTCAATCAATTTATCAATAGTTCCTAGATCAACAACACAACTCAATCATGAGAAACATAATATCATAAGCACATGAGAATCATAAACACAAGAAATAAATCTTCCTTCTATTGCAATTTTCAACTTGATTACATCAATGACCCACAAGCTACCACTTGTAGGTTTATCAGCGTCTACTCAAATTAAATTTTATCCTTGCTCGTCTACCACCTACCATTGAAAGGCACTCTAGTCCCTTCTCATTTACCAACACTCACTCGAAGGGAATCTTTCCCCTGTTTGTTTATCAGTATATTAAGAAAGGGACTCTTTCCTTTGCTCATTTATTAGTCTCTGCCAAAAGGGAATCTTTCCCTCAAACATTGAAAATTACACACTAGAACGAGATCCAACCACTGAGATGAAAGGTACCACTTCTTAGCCTTCTTGATTGATATTTCATCCATTTTCAAACTAGAACCAATAGAAATTTTACCTCATAAACAAGTGAATTTTTCTCACTACAACTACTCACAATATCCACCACACAAATGCCTCAAAAAATTCTTAAATAACTGATTCAAACACCTTAAAAATCTATTATTACTTATAAAAAAAAAACACCACGTTCTACATCTGTCATGACTGAACAAATCACCAAGCTCTATACACTAGCAACATGAACCACATTTACCAATACATTCTATGCATATCTGAAACACCTTTCATATACCAAGGTTGTTTTTTCCTTCACCTTTGATGCATACCACCACTGTGCATCATGATGTACCAATAACTCTCACACACACTCTACAACACATTACTTCTCTTTCACAATATACTACACTCATTCCTCACTCTGTTGCTTTCATTTTTCTTTTAAATAATTCTGAACTAACATTTTTGGTATTATACTTTAGTTATCTTGTTCTTTTCTCTATTGCATAGTTTTTCTTATTTTTTCATTTGTCTTGTCCAAGTTCATCCTCTAAATCTGCTCTTCATGTTATCTTAAGGTACTCTACAAATCTCAACCTTTTTTGTGAGTTTTTAAGTTAGTTTCGCTTAATTTTGGAATTTTATAGATTTAGCTGAGGTAAACTAGAGTTATCTGCCTTCCAAACTTGGCCAAAATTGCAAAAAATACCTCCTTCATTATAATTCTGCCAAAAATATCTCTTAACAAGTATTTATACCAAGAAAAACCTCCAAAAATATTTTACGACCCATCCATGCCGCTATCGAGATCATCCCACCAAAAGTAATTCCTGTATCATCTTTCCATGCTAAACCTCAACTATTTTTAACATGTTTCTATTGCTAAAAAGAGCCTTAGGGCTAACTAGAGCTTTCCTGAGCCTTTTTCTTTTACAACATAAATGTTGCCAAAATTCACTTATTTTAGTCCTTAGCCCATTTTCCTTAAGTGCTCAATGTTTTCCTCATGTGACCAGGTCCTACGACTAGTAGTTGAGAACTTAGGTGCTAGGCCCTTGAGGGTCGTGTTGTGGGCCTATTTCCCTATGTAAGTTCATGGTGCCCTCTGTTCTCTAGATTACATAAGAAATAACCAAATGCAAATCCAACTCCTGAATCTCACTATCTCAAACTTTTTCAAAATGCCATTATAAAAAAGCTATAGGATCCGAGATTTCCGGGGTATGGCCCCACCCTAATACACCACACCCTTTGTTATGTTCTCTCCTACTTCCCCCTGGTGCCTAACCCATCCATAAAATTGTTTTAACAAATCGTTGTGGGAGTTCTGACCCATGGGTTTTCTCTTCTATTATTCCCTTCTACCTGCATCCCCCACACTCTATTTTAATTTATAAATTCTTATGGGTTCTGACTTTCTTTGGCAGTCCCACTACCACTTGGTCACTCCCATGCATTGATAATAGTGTTTCCATTCTAACCCACTCCACCTGACTACTCCCACTCTTGTCTCTTCACATTCCGGGTATGGCCCGCCTCACACTTCTGCTCTGTTGAACTGGAAACCAGATGCCCTAGTTCCCTAAGCTTTCGGGAATTAATTTTCTAAAGAGTTACGAGATTCCAGGGTGATGGTATTTTGAATTTTGTAGGCCCAAATTTTACTTCCTTTGAATTTTTATATAGGATGACATTTGGAGACTTATTTATATCATTATAAATCTCTTTAAGAGCACTTTCTAGTTGAGTGGGTGTGATGTAGTGTTTGAGATCATATTTTTCCTAAAAAAATGGCTTCAAAATCTCTATTATTTTTTTAACCTTAGTGTTTCTTCTTGTGCCTGGAGCTTTATCCTCTGATAAATCTATTTGTCACATATGGCAGTTGTTGCCACCTATTAAAAAACATATTTAAAACCATTTGATTAATGGATACCCTGTTTCCAGAAATGAAAATCCTATTAACATCAATGGAAATATATTCACGTCAAAGTCTCTCCTCTTCTATGCACATTCACCATCTTACTTCACCTATCCTTTATCCATTCTTTACCACCTATGCCATGATAATTTTCCATGCTTCTTTGCTATCTTTTCCATGGCCATCAATGAGAACATGTTTCTAAAATTGTCCCCATTTGGCATTGGTGCAAACACCAAGAAAAAAAAAATCATCAAATCTTTCATGAAATATCAAGAAAGGATAAGTGTACTTCTCTTTATTTATCTTTCATAATCTCCTTGTGTTTTTCTACAAGTATTTCTCTCTCTTTGTGTGATTTTATTTAGCATCTTTTGTTTGATCAGTAATACTTCTCCCCATTTGAAATCAATGGAAAAGATGCTATCATGCTCACCTTGTCAAAAATCTCCCTCTCTCTTTTGATCCTATGGACCTATAAACTTATCCTTCTTATCTTTAAACCCTTAGGTACTTTGGATTTCATTCAAGCAACTTGGCCTTTATCCTTTGATACAAAGTGTCGAAATGATCAAAATTGTTGAATTGATGCAATTGATAGCAATTATTGAGAACTTGATATCATAGTTCTCTTATGCTTTGATCAAACAAAATATAATTCCTAATATCAATTTCCACTTATAAGAATACCATAATATCAATCCAATATGATTAATCATATATGAAAAAAACACGATTAGCCAGTGTCTTGCAACAAACTATGGAGAGCGATTAATGATACCAATTATTAATGAATAACTTGATACTGAGATGTTGTCTTGAATATACTCTCCCCTGTGGCCATTCTCCTTGTTTGCATTAGAAATATGTAGTGAACACTTGCTAAAAATAATAGTAAACATATCATCAAAATTCAGATTTTACAACAACATTTAATCAATAACACTACTCAACAGTCGACATGAAAAAAGCATACTTCCCTTTATCCACAAGACACATTCCATGGCATGTTCCTTTATGTACCTTGAATTTTACCTTTTTGACTTCCCCTAAAGTCAACCTATTATCTTCAATGAATAGCAGAAATGGATTCACTCCCATAAGTAGATTCTATTCTTTTTTCTTCCACACCTACATATGAAATGGTTTTTTTTGCTAGCTTGCGTGAACTAGTGATTTTTTTCCATTTCCTAACCATACAGGCTCTTGATCATTCCTTTTTTAGTATCAATTAGATCAATTTTTCAATTTATATGTTTCTCTTATTTATATTTTTATTTCTTTGGATGACTATCATGGTTTATGCTTCTTCTTTTGTCTAATTTGAGCCTCTTCCTATTACAAGTTATATGAGAGATATCAATTGTAGGAATTTCAGACATTGATACTCTAATTTTTTGTTGATTCTATTCAAAATTGAAAATTTTCCGATGTTGTCTCCATGCCCTATATGATATTCCTCTCTTAAGAGTGCTAAAATATCTCTTGCGTAGCTCTCATTGTTGGACCTTTTCATAATCCATGTCTCTAATTACAACTTTTTTAAAGGAGGATTTATTGCCAAATTTTCGTGTGGTATTTTTATGCACATAATTTTTACACCTGTAGCATTCAACATTATTATAAAAGGGAAAAAATGAAAATTTATTCTCTCCAGGTCTTCTCCCCGTCCAGTTTCTAGGACTAATTCCCAATCTCTTTTCATTTCTATTCAAATTACTCTTGGAAACTCGTGGTTGTGGTTGGAATAACACATTCTACTTTTTCCATTGCGCCTTGATTTTATTCTCTCGACACTTGGACGAAAAGCTCCTTGTATATACCTTTGTTTTAATTTCTAGAGGTATTTGGGTCTTCTTGGTGTTGGATTCTTTTTGTAATGCCACCTACCACCTTTACTCACTTTCACCGACCAGGCCTATCAGGGTAAAAATGGGTTGATAGATACTATGTCATGACTCAACCTCCTTAGTACAGCTAAGGAATTGGAATTTAAAATAGGAAAAATTATCGACCTTACTAAGGTGCTACAAGATCCCGAAGAGTTATACAACTACTTGAGGTGCCCAAACTCTTAGTTGGAGTGATTTTTCAGTGACCTGGGCCCATAACCACATGCATTAAAATTCCTCCATTTGGATATATTCATCCACCCACATACATTAGCATGTAAAGGTGTGGCTATGGCCTAAAACTACGAGTTCTTAGCACATGGTCCTAGATTTTGAGCCAAATTTTTAGGGATTACCTCCAATCCACTGCCCAAAAATCAATAAAGCATTTATGTGTGTTAAATGACATGAGTACAAAGCCATTCATACAAAAATTGATCAAATAATTTACCTAACCAGGCCTAACCATGATATTCATTTCATTAAACATATTGAGAACATGTCATCTATAGGTCATGAATCCATATCTAAACATAATGGTCTGATACTTATCCGAGAATCATCAATAACGTGTAATTCCTTCTCATAATAGCTGAAATAATTTTTTTTAGCTCATTCATTCAATAACCATTAATAAACTAAAAACATGTTGTCAAAATCCATGACTAGAACCTATTATGGAACCATGTTTATAACCAACATATAACCAAAATAATAACCATGATAGAAAAACTATGAGAGCCACATAATAACAGTATAGGTATGCATGAAATAAAATTAGAAAATAGCTCTTATTAACATATTCAAAATCCAACCAATTCAACTATTTCCATGTACCACATATCCATAGATTGTGTTGAGCCAAGTCATTCTTTCAACTAATCAATCCCTTGCCATATTCCAAGAATAGATGTGAGACTCAAGGAAAAAACATGCATGGCTTCTCAGAGATTAAACCACCTCCACCCTCATGCTCCCATGATCCCACAAAAACTGGTGGAGAGATCACATAAGAAAAATAATACATAACCAACTAGGGTTTCCCAGAGATTAAACCACCTCCACGCTTAGGCTTTATTGCAATCCCACCAAAAATGGTAAAGGGATTAGTACAACCAAAACAATATTTGAAGAATTAAAGTTTATTCACCAATACATTCAGGAATTTTCCTATATCCACCTTCAGGATTTACCACAATCCTGCCAAACTGGGTCAAGGGATGCATAAACCCTATAGGAATTTTCTGGAGACCACCTCACCCAGTTCCAAGTCCATTTGGAAATCCAAAGCTTAACCAAATGAAATAAACCCATCAAACCATGGAGATCCAAAAATGGAAACGAAAGGCTCAAATCGTTGTCACACCTACAAAAATCCATGCCATTGACAACAAGAGAACCAAATACACAAATTCATGAACCATGTATGCACAACCCAGCTAGGAAATCAGACATCCAGGCCATTACCTGCAAATTTTCCTACTGAGGCTACTTCATCCAAATTTTCCTTTGATTCCTTTATTTCTTTCTCTTCTTGGTGCTATTCTCTCTCTAAAAGTAATTCCAAATCCAAGCTGAAAAAAAAACTGTGAATTGATTGTGAGAAGCCTTTTCATCATTGATTCCTCTATTTTCTTCATTTTCTTCTCTTTTTCCTTCAATTTACCTCTAATGAAAACTTATGACCTTGGATCTCCCTTTTCCCCTATTTTTTATTATTTCATAAATAAAATGCCAATTAATTCCTCTTTTCCTTTCCAAATCCTTTTTCTAATGCCTTTTCCAATTTCCCTAGCCATAATAAACCGAAATGAGCATCCACTCTGATTCTTTTCCCAATATTCAACTTGGAATACATGTCCAATGGCCTTGGTTTATTTTTTCCTTTATTAACTTTATTACATGAAATTTTAACCTGGGGTGATTACACTTTTTTCTACCACTTCAATGTTGATGGACCTTCATTTGAAAAATTTGGCAGGTCCCATTAACATTTTTGCTAAGTGAGTGTCATTTTCAAATAATGTCTCGACCTAAGATTAAGAATGAATGTTTTGAATGGCTTCAAACTTTAAATAATTTTCTGCATACTTATGGAGATTCAACAAATTATTTTTTAATATCCTATTCTCCTTCTCTAGATCCATATTTTTGTCTTTGATTTTATTGATCTCCTTAATGTTGAAAAACCTAGGGGCATCAAGTGTAGGAGATTTCTCTTATCATGATAACTATTTGTGAATATTTTTTACTTTTATTCAATAGGTTATTATTTAGCTTGATTAATATTGTGTTCTCTTCATCAAAAAACTACCAAAACATAAAGAAAAATGAGACAATAGACAAAGGATAGAAGATATAGGAGATCGTCTAGGGCCAAAACCACTCTGATCTAAGAGGAAAACCCATAGAATTATTCTTCTTATAGAATCTTCAATTGATGAGTTACAAGGCCTATACCCTTGAACAAAGACTCCTCCAAGACGAAGACTCAATTATTCCTTGAAAAGTGTTTCTTCATTTGAATTCAACTCTAGTCAAATTGACTAAAACACCATTGATTTTCAACTTCTCTTCAATTCCATCCTCCTATTACATGCCCGCAATTTTCGTCCTGCTTGCAATTATAGAGATACCACACGTGAGTTGATTGGGGAGGAATGTCAGGTTTCTCTAATTATATTGAATTGGACACTTCTTATTTTTAATTCAACTAACAATAATTCTCCTTCCTTGGGGTATATATTGGTTCCTTCAAGCTCTATAATTCCCTTCTACAGAAACCCTAGCTACAGTCACACGTGTGAAATGGGGAACCATATACTATACCTGAAGAATTCAATATTATTCTTCCTTGAATTTCTTCTCAAGAGGCCTCCTTCTTTGCTTTAGTCCCACTTATTTTCTTGATGTCGAATGCTTGATTGATTCCCTTTGGAATGAGGTCAAGTACCTTTATATATATTCTTCTTACCCATGCTAATACGTCAAATTGATATCATTTCTAGGATGATATCTCTTTTTGATAGGCCAACTGCTCCTTTTGATGGTCGATTGGTTGTATCATTTGTGAGGAGGTCTTGGATGGTATTTAAAACCAAATATCGAATCAAATAGCCCAAATGGGTCTTTCGAACATGAAAATTACCTCGAAGCTCTGAATGGGAGCTTGACTTGAAAATAAATCTCCTTGAGCATGGATTCCATGCCTCAAGGTAATATATATATGTGTGTGTGTTTGTGTTTTTCCCATAACATAAAAGACATAAAATCATGATTACATGTTTCATTATGAAGACTAAACCTTGTTACATATTTCAACACTCCCTCTTGACTATGGAGGTATTCATAATCCATAAAAGGTACTTCGGAATTATCAATCCAAATAATTTTCATAAGGAGAATCACATTGGTAACCCATCTATATGACATCATATCATCCAACGTTATCACACAACAAGGCCTTGAGTAATAACTCTATCTCTCTAAAATATCATAGTGCAATGTTGGTGAGACGAATGATTTATAGACACCATCAGCATTGTCTCTCATAGATGATACCCCACAAAGGTGTTCATAGAGTATGCCTTTATAGAACTATTGTTATCTTCGATTCCCAGTCCTCCAATAATATTAGTCCTCTATGACTACTCTTATCTTGGATGCCCTACCACATCCTCAAACAATATTAGATTCTAAAAGCTTACCCAATCCCCCATTATTTATTCCCAACTGAAGACAAGAATAATGTTCATATATATCCATATTAGTTAGTGAGGATATCCCCATTATTATGAATGAATGTACTAATCATATCAAAGAAATGTACCCAATATCCCTTTCAACCACAAAATTTTCCAAGCTCCCTCTTAACTAGGGACTTGTTTGCAATAACACTATTATTCCTTTTCGTGGAGATTATGGGACCTTGTGCTACTTGAAGAGATCCTCCATTCGATTTCAATAATTTAATTTTAATATTATGGATAATTAATCTTTTGTTACTTCATTGTAGGTAAGAATCCATCCATCACTTTCCTTATCGAACCATGTTAGTGATGTCATCCTTTATTTCATCAAAAATATATCTATTAGAATATATATGGTTTTCTATTCATAATTCCACCACTTCCCTATCATGTTTCCTATAGGATATTTCATCCTCCACATGACTAATATTATTAGGTGAAAGACACAACTATCTTTTGTGATGCAGGGGCATTAGACACTAGCCAGTAATGTAGGAGGTTTTGTCCACATGTTGTGGCCAGGAGGGTTCGAAATCATTTGAATTGTAACAACTAGGTGTCAATACCTTAGCTGTCTGTTTCATTTAGAGTAGTTAGAGTTGTAGAAGTCGAATAGTTCAGTTAGCCTATCTGTCATATTTCAGTTAGTTGAATTATTGTAAATAGGTTGTTTATTTTCTAAACCGGTCCTCACAGAGGAACCGAAGAGCCACATTGTAATGTATATAATTTGTACTCTTCAGATGTATGAAGAGAGGAGAAGAGAGGAGATATTTCTGCAATCAAATCTGTGTCTTCACAATTGCTTCCAGTTAAATAATTTCAGTGCACATTGCCATAGAGTCATTTTGAGTCCTTAATTGTGAAGAAATTGTTTGATTGCGAGGTGATTGAGCTCTGTGCATGTATAATTGAACTACTGTATAAATTCCACATATATCTGTCTATTTTTTTCTCAAAATTTACCCAAAAATCCCTGTGAATTAAACTCGCACAGGCAAGGCCGGTGTAGAGGATCCACAGTCGCGAACATAGTTTAAATAGTAAAACTTCCGAGATCGAGTTGTTGCTCTTGAAACTTCACCCGAGGATTAGACGTGAGTTAAAGAACCAAAGGGAATAGCGGAACCCGACTCAACCGTGGATTGATCACTGTTCAAAAACCATGAGTGGATTTACAAAGGCGGGTTGCCCATATCGCATCGCTTTTGCAGAGCAGGCGGTATTTTCCAAATGCAAGCGATTCCATTCAGTATTCGACACGTGGCTCAAGTGAAGTCCCAAAACTTTCGTTCAAAGCGTGCCATTGCACGTTAAAGTTCGACGTTGGAAGCCTAGTGATATTGTCGAGAGCCGTTGATCTGGGAAGGGGCCATCGGACGGTGGTCGTTGGTTAAAGGTGCGTGGAAGATAGCCAGATACGATACGAACATTTGATTGGACCATCGATATATATGTGGGCCCAGTGCCACAGGGTAATTATACAGTAAAAACAGAGCGTCGGCATTAATACATGTTCGAAGGGTTAAACTTTGATTATAAAGGTTCGGAGATAAATATATAAGCCGGGAGATACAATTTATCATATCAAAAGCTGCTGAATGTATTTATTTATAAATTTTCTCCAAAATTGATAAATAAAATTGCTAAGAAAATAAAGAACCACGTGGGGGTAAACAAAGGGAAATGCTGACAAAGCGATTGTAGTAAACCAGCTCTCCTTAGGGTCTGAATACAGTTTTTTTGGTTCATTTGTGGTATGAGAGCCATTGTTTTTGAGTTGTTTTTGCAGAGAACTGACATGGAAATCCAAGTTGGTAGAGGTGCTAGCAGAAGGAGACCTGTTGCCAATGCAGAGGTGTTAGGGATGTTGCAGAGGGTCGAGGCCAGAATGGATGCCACGGAGCGAAGACAGCCCAGAGATCCTGAAGACATCAGTGAACCAGAAACAAAAGAAGCTGAAGAAAATGTTGAAATTCCTCCTGACATGAGGCTCCTTAGAACTGTTATGGGGTATGCAGTTAAGCCCAGAATTGAAGTGTCAAGTTATGTAGGAGGGCTGAATCCAGAGGAACTGGTGGACTAGATAAACAAAATTAACAAATGCTTCGATTATGAAGAAATAAGCGAGGAAAAAAAGGTCAAGTTTTCAGTAACAAAGCTAAAAGGACATGCTGCACTTTGGTGGGATGGAGTGCAAGAAGAAAGGAGGAGAGTTTGCAAGAAACCTATCAAGAATTGGACCAGAATGATGGCTAAATTAAAAGTTAAATTCTTGCCTAGTGATTATCAGCTAACATTGTATAAGCAAATGTAGAACCGGAGACATAGGTTGCTGACAGTAAAATAACACACAGAGGAATTCTACAGAGTAAGCATAAGAGCTGGGCAATTCCAAGACACACCAGAGAAGACTGCCAGATATGTAAATGGTCTTAGACTGGAGATCCAAGATGAGATTGGGCTTCTGTCTCCCAAGACAGTGGAAGAGGCCTACCATATGGCATTGAAAGAAGAAGAGAAACTCTTGAGGAAACATTCTACCAAGAAGAGAGGTACTTTCCAGGGAAAGGGAAGTCAGGGTGGCAGAGGAAAGCCTACTACACCCAGGGATGGAGCTAACAGTATCTCACCTCAGAACGCATCTGTAGAGGATGATCCAAGGGGTAGAAGGGGTCCTTACAGAGGAAAAGGAAGAGGAGGCAAAGACAGAGGCAAAGGTAGAGAGTTGAGGTGTTATAAATGTCAGCAAGTGGGACCTAAGCACTATGAGTGTCCAGAGAATGTGGGTGCTAGAGCAAGAAATGCTGGCATTACCCAGGCTAGAGAGGAGGCAGAAATTGAAGAAGAAATTATTCCAGAGAGGGGAGAGTCCTTGGTGGCAAAATAAGGTCCTGTTGAAGTAAGCCAAAGAAGTCACTGACCCTGCACAAAGGAAGACTTTGTTTAGGAGCATATGCAAAGTCCAAGGGAAATGCTGCCAGCTAGTCATTGATAGTGGCAACACAGACAATCTGGTTTCCACTGAAGTGATAGAAAAGTTGAAGTTGAATACAAGGGAGCATCCAACTCCCGACGGGGTGTCCTGGCTTCATAAAGGGCACCAGCTGGTTGTAAAAGAACAATGTGAGATAGAGCTGAAAATGGGAAAATATAAAGATAAGGTCCTGTGTGATGTAATGCCCATGGCTGTGTGTCATATACTGCTGGGTAGACCTTGGCAGTTTGACAGAGCAGCAGCGCATGATGGCAAGAAGAACACTTACAAGTTCTTCAAGGATGGGGTACATCATACATTGATACCCATGGAAGAAGGAGAGCCATCCAGCAGAGTGATTGATCCAAATACCTTGTTGCTGAGTGAGAAGTAATATCTGCAACAAATAGAAGAAGAAGAGGTAAGTTTTGCTTTAGTTTGCAAGCCTAAATTAGTTCTTACTTCTACAAATATTTCTGATTTGCCAATAGAGATCCAAGAGATGTTAGAAAATTATTGTGACATTATTGTGGATGATTTACCTGATGAGCTGCCACCTGTGAGAAAGATCAGTCATCAGATAGATTTTATCCCTAGTTCAAATCTGCCAAATAAGGCAGCCTATAGAATGACTCCCAAGGAAAATGAGGAAATCAGGAGACAAGTACAGGAGTTGGTGGACAAAGTACTGATTAGAGAAAGTTTGAGTCCATGTGCAGTACCAGAAGTATTGAGCCCAAAGAAAGATGGGGGCTGGAGAATGTGTATTGATTCCAGAGAAATCAATAAGATCACAATCAAGTACATATTCCCTTTGCCTAGAATTAAGGATTTGATGGACTTTTTGAGTGGTGCTAAATATTTCTCAAAGATAGATTTGAAAAGTGGATACCGTTAGATTAGAATAAGAGAGGGCGATGAGTGGAAAACTGCCTTTAAAACAAATGAAGGATTGTATGAATGGATCGTAATTCCTTTTGGGTTGTCAAATGCACCTAGAAATTTTATGAGACTTATGAATGAGGTATTGAAAGAATTCATTGGTAAATTTGTGATAGTGTATCTGGATGATATATTAGTTTTCAGCAGAACTAAAGAAGAACATTTAAGGCACCTTAGTCATGTCTTGAAGAAGCTGCACCAAGAGAAACTACTGATAAATGTGAAGAAATTCTCATTCATGAAGGAAGAGTTGGTGAATTTGGGTTTTTTTGTTTCTGCACAAGGATTGAAGATGGACCCAGAAAAGGTTAAGGCAATTGTGGAGTGGCCTTCACCCAGGAATGTTTTTGAGGTAAGAAGTTTCCATGGACTTGCTATTTTTTATAGAAATTTTATAAGAAACTTCAGTAAGATCAATGCACCCATAATTGAGACAATAAAGAAGAGAAAACAACCATTTAAGTGGAATTATGAAGCATAAATAAACTTTAAAGTTTTGAAGCAGAAGATAACAGAGAAGCTTGTTTTGATTCTGCCTGATTTTACTAAACCATTTCAAGTAAAGTGTGATGCTAGTGGAGAGGCCATTGGAGCTGTGTTGAGTTAGGATGATAGGCCTGTGGCATATTTCAGTGAAAAGCTGAATGACACCAGAAGAAAGTATTCCTCTTATGAGAAGTAATTCTATGCAATTGTTCAGGCACTGAAGAAGTGGAGACATTATTTGATGTCCGGGGAATTTGTATTATATTCTGACAATCATGCTTTCCAGTATATTGTACATCAACCCAAGTTGAAACATAAGCATGCTAAATGGGTTGAGTATCTCCAAGGTTTTAATTTTTTTTTGAAACATATAAGTGGCCAAGCCAATAAAGTAGCTGATGCTTTGAGTATGAGGCACATTCTTGTTCAAGAAACTAATTTTGAAGTTGTAGGATTTGATTTTCTCAAGGAATTGTATAAAACAGACCCAGATTTTAAGGAAGCATTTGAGGCATGTAGTAACCCTATTTTAACAGATAGAAACCAATGGCTAGATTATTTCTTGCAGGAGGACTTACTATTCAGAAGAAGCCAACTGTGTGTACCAAGATGTTCCATGACGGAAAATTTGATTAAAGAGAAGCATAGTGGTGGACTTGCTGGACAATTTTGTACTGATAAGACTTATGAGTAGCTGAGTCACTTCTATTACTGGCCCAAGATGAGGACAAAAGTGGATAAGTTCATGAATAATTGCAAAATCTGTGAATATGCCAAAGGAAGGAGCTAGAATGCAGGATTGTACATTCCCTTGCCTATTCCAGAGAGGCCTTGGGACATGGTGAGTATGGATTTTGTTCTAGGATTTCCCAAGACTCGGAGAGGGAATGATGCAGTCTTTGTTGTGGTGGACAGATTCTCCAAAATGGCACATTTTATTCCATGCTATAAAACTAGTGATGTCACCCATGTTGCTAACTTGTTTTTCAAAGAAGTTGTTAGATTGCATGGATTGCCGAAGAGTATTGTTTCAGACAGAGACACCAGGTTTGTGGGTCACTTTTGGAGGACATTGTGGAAGAAACTTGGTACCAAACTAAGTTTCAGCTCAGCTTATCATCCTCAGACTGATGGACAAACTGAGGTAGTGAATAGGAGTCTGGGAAATTTGTTGAGAAGTCTTGCAGGAGAGCATCCCAAGCAGTGGGACCATATTTTTCCCCTGGAAGAATATGCATATAATGACTCACCAAACAGGAGCACAGGGCAGCGACCATTTCATATTTTTTATGGAATGCACCCCAGAGGAATATCAGAGTTAAGAAATCTAGGAAAGGTAGAGCTAAGGAGTGCAGATGGTGAGGAATTTGCTTCAAAGATCCAAGCCATACATGAACAAGTGAAACAACAACTACAAGGCAGTAGCATCAGATAAAAAATTAGAGCAGACTTGAGCAGAAAAGAAGTTCATTTTGAAGTAGGAGATTTGGTTTTGGCAGACTTGAGAAAGGAGAGATTCCCAAAGAAGCAGTATAACAAATTGAAGTTCAAAAAGATTGGGCCATGCAAGATACTTAGAAAGTTTTCTGCAAATGCTTATGAGATTGAATTTCCACCTGATGTTGGAATATCTCCCAATTTTAATGTTGCAGATCTGTACAAGTATGAAGATGATGGTGCAAAAGAAAGATCAGCAGACAAGGGACAGATTGAGTGGAAAGAGCAGCTACCTCCAGCACAGCCATTGCAACCAAAGAGGATATTGGAAAAAAGAGTGTTCAAAAGGACCAAAGGACCAGAATACTTTCAGTACTTAATCAAATGGAAGGGCAAGCCAGAGGAAGATGCCACTTGGATGACTGAAGGAATGTTGCACAAGATAGGCAGATCAGTGGATGAGCTCATGAACGGGATTCGATGAAGAAAATTTCCCTCGGGAGTCTGATGCGGGGGAATTAGACACTAGCCAACAATGTAGGAGGTTTTGTCCACATGTTGTGGGTAGGAGGGTTCAAAATCGTTTGAATTGTAACAGCTGGGTGTCAATACCTCAGCTGACTGTTTCATTTAGAGTATTTAGAGTTGTAGAAGTCAAATAGTTCAGTTAGCCTATCTGTCATATTTCAGTTAGTTGAATTATTGTAAATAGGTTGTTCATTTTCTAAACCTGTCCTCACAGAGGAACCGAAGAGCCACATTGTAATTTATATAATTTGTACTCTTCGGATGTATGAAGAGAGGAAAAGAGAGGAGAGATTTCTGCAATCAAATCTGTGTGTTCACAATTGCTTCCAGTTAAATAATTTCAGTGCGCATTTCCATAGAGTCATTTTGAGTCCTTAATTGTGAAGAAATTTTTTGATTGTGAGGTTATTGAGCTCTGTTCATGTATAATTGAACTACTGTATAAATTACACATATATTTGTCTATTGTTTTCTCAAAATTTACCTGAACAACCCTGTGAATTAAACCCACATAGGCGAGGCCGGTGTAGAGGATCCATGGTCGCGAACACAGTTTAAATAGTAAAACTTCGGAGACTGAGTTGTTTCTTTCGGAACCTGACCTGAGGATTAGACCTGAGTTAAAGAACCAAAGGGAATAGCAGAACCCGAATCAACCATGGATTGGACACTATTCAAAAACCACGAGTGGATTTACAAAGGTGGGTTGCCCATATCGCACCGCTTTTGCGGAGTAGGTGGTATTTTCCAAACGTGAGCGATTCCATTCAGTATTCGACACGTGGCTTAGGCGAAGTCCCAAAACTTTTGTTCAAAGCACGCCATCGCACGTTAAAGTTCGACGTTGGAAGCCTAGCAATATTGTCGAGAGTCATTGATCTAAGAAGGGGCCATCGGACGGTGGTCATTGGCTAAAGGTGCACGGAGGATAGCCAGGTACGATACAAAAATTTTATTGGACCATTGATATATATGTGGGCCCAGGGCCACAGGGTTATTATACAGTCAAAACAGAGCATCAGCATTAATACACATTCAGAGGGTTAAACTTTGATTATAAAGGTTCAGAGATAAATATATAAGCCGAGAGATATAATTTATCATATCAAAAACTGCTAAATGTATTTATTTATTAATTTTCTCCAAAATTGATAAATAAAATTTCCAAGAAAATAAAGAACCATGTGGGGGAAAACAAAAGGAAATGCTGACAGAGCGATTGTGGTAAACTAGCTCTCCTTAGGGTCCGAATTCATTTTTGTTGTGTCATTTTGGTATCCATGTTAATATCCCATCGAGATATTGTTCAAAATAAAAAAATGAATATTAAATCAAAAGTTACCTTTTTATGATGGTCCTTCAATATGACATCTTCTTGAATAAACATCAACATCGTGCATACATGTTGACATATCTCCAAAATATTCAATGTCAAGGGTGTCACTTTTTCCCATACTTCATCAAAGTCTTCATACCTTTTACATTTAGATGTCATGGGAAATTATCCTAGTCATAGGATTTTGATTTGCTTGTGCTCATAGTTTCATATTTGACTATCTCTTCTTTCTTTATTTCTTCACATATTGCTCCCCATGGACATTTTTACATAGTTACTTTATAGTTTTCAACCACACCATATTCTATTTGAGGACATATTATTTTTATTTCATCTATTAAATATGTGAACCATGCCTTCATGGATATTTCCAACAAAAGAGGATTGTTTCCTCTTATCATACCCATGATATAGAGTACCTATCCCTGCTATCTAAAATTGTATGATGACTGGAATTAATTTAAAAATTATATGCATACGTACCTCTTTTATTCCTTTACTCATCTATACTCCCTTAAGAATTTTCCTTTCGTTTATTGAACGTATTTAAATCATCTTGACATGTTACATTCCTTTGTCATCATACGATCATTCATTCAAATAATGAATCACATCAAGGTGATATTCTCAGTGAGGCAATTAACTTCTTACAAAAAATGGGCCTTTTAATGAATATTCCAATGGAGGACCTTGATTATACTCATATTGCAAATGGTAATTTCCAATGATGTATGATTCTCTCGATCCTAGATGAATTACTTCTATCCATAGGTACTAATGATTCTAATGAGGTTACCAAGGGGTAGCTCCTTATAATGATGATTTCCATAGACTTCTTCTTTTTCTATCTTTCTAGATTCTTTTGATGTCGTGAGCTCTTGATTCCATCATATGCCATAATGCCATATCCTAAAATAATGCATCCTATCATGCCTCTAATGCTTATTAACATGATAGATATATTTTACAAGAACTAACAAAACATGGTGGATAATATTATGTCAACCATATTACAGATACCTCACTTCTTTCTTCTTCAATTTCTTCTTCTCAACATCTTCTACTTCTTTAGTGATATGGGATTATTCCCCTCCTCCTTCTTCCATATTGAGTTTGGGATAATACCTTTTGTAGTTCCCGTATTATTGAAAACCATAAAAATGGACCTTTTCCATATTCTTCTTCCATTTATGAGGAATAAAATTCCCAAACTTCCCTTTTCTCTAATCCAGAGCATGAAATTGTTTTGTTTTCTTGTTTCATCCTACATCACTTTTTCTTTCAGTCTTGTTTCTTAAAATTTGCAAAACAGACATAGTTTATTGATCGAGGTACCCTCCTTCTTCACATAGATACTTGATGTGAAGTTTCCCCATTCCTCAAGTAGTGCATTGATCACTATAGTTTTCATTTTCTTCTCAGACATCATTTCTCCAAAATCTTATAGTTGGTCTCTAATTTCCAACGCCGTCGTGAATTATTAGACTATTCCTTCTTTTGATAAATTCATCTTGTAGTTTTCTTGTATTAATGAGAACACTTCTCCTGCAGTGCTTATGGAGAACAATTATACAGTTTTTTCATACATTTATTTTGATTTTTCTACTTTTTATACACGGGGAATGAGGGGATCCTTGATAGATCCTATGAGAATCCTTTGATCCCTTACTTCCCCTTTCATGAATTTTCCAGGAGATACAACTTCATATTTTGGAATTTTAGCAATTAATCCCTTAAAATTTTCCATGAATTCATTTTATATAAGGTTCATATAAGTTATTTTCTTCCATGCAAGAAATTTGCAAGCACCAACCAGCTTATTTCTTTCCTTGGAAATAGACATTTTGATAGATTCAATTGTGGACATAAAGATACTTATTTGAGGAGATACTCCTTTATGATAATATCTTAAACCCTCTTATTTGTTGATTTTGATGATAATATTGATAGTGGAAGAAATATTCTTGATGAATATTTCTTCCTTCAAAACTGATCCTGGACTGAAGGAGAGGGATGTCACCTTGAATCCTTGAATATGATGACAATGCGTTTTTTCTTGCTTCCCTTACATCAATAAATTTCAATATTCTTCGACTTTTATATTTCCCCTATTTGACTATAGGTAGGGTATTTGTGGTCTCCTTTTGCAAGGTGATGATTGAGCAAGTTTCCAAGAATACTTCAAATGTAGAATATTTCTTTGAACACACTACGGTTTGTAAGGTCTTCTTTAGTAACTTCCTTCAATGTGATGATGTAATGATTATCCCTATATTTCCTTTCACATCAATGGTTCTTCTTTATTATTTATTCTCTTGATGATATTTTAGTGCTTTGATCTTTTGTGTCCCTCTTTAAGTTTCCATTCCTTGACTTGTCATCTTGCCCTGATACCATGTTGAGAAATATAAGGGCAACAAGTGTAATATATTTATCTTATCATGATAATTTCTTGTGAAGACATTTTAATTTTTTTAATTAGGTTATTCTTTAGCTTGATTAATATTATGTTCTCTTCATCAAAAAAATAACAAAACATATAGAACAATGAAGCATGACACAAATGACACAATATTTAATCGATCATCCAAGGCCAAAACATATCCAATATGAGAGGAAAACCAACAGGAGTTATTCTTCTTATAGAATCTTCAATTGAGAAATTCCACAACCTAGACCCTTCAACAAATACTCTTACAATACCAAGTCATGATTCTTCCTTGAATATATTTTCTTCCTTTGAAGTCAACAATAATCAAATTAACTACTACACCAGTAATTTTTGGCTTGTCCTCAATTGTTTCCTCTTATTACAGACATTCAATTTTTGGCTCGCCTGCAATTAAAAGGATTCCACATGTGGGAGTTGATTGTGGAAGAATGTGAGGCTTCTCTCATTTGCTTGACTTGGAAACTTCTTATGAATTTAGCTAGAAATAATTCTCCTTCCTTGGGCTATATCTTAGTTCCTTCAATGTGTGTGATAACTTGTTGTAGAAACCCTATCTATAGTCACACGTGTGAGATAAGGACCAAAAACCTATACTTGAAGAATTCTATCGTCTTCTCCCTGGACTTAATTCTTAAGAGGATTTCCTCTTCTCTTTCTTCACACTTCTTTTCTGGATGTCGAATTATTTATTGATTCCCTTTGGAATGAGGCCAAATACGTCTATATATAGTCCTCTTACTCACGCTAATATGCTCACATGATATCATTTCTAGGCCGACATCTCTGTTTGTTAGGTTGTCTCCTCATTTTGAAGGTTGTTTGGTTGTAGTAATTGTGACAAGGTCTTGGAGGGTCTTTACACTCTATCATTAACTCAAATATGTTTCTTTATAATATGTAACATTCCCAAATGGGTATTTCATACATGAAAATGATATAAAATCTCTCAATGTGAGCTTGAACTGTAAATAAATTTCCTTGAGCATGAAAGCCATGACTCAAGATCAACAATAATAAATTCTATTTTTCTCATCAAATCAAATACAGAAAATCATGATTAATATGTAATTATGAATACTGAACCTAGTTACATATTTCAACACTTAATAGTTGACATGTGATGTCTATTCAAATAGATATTTTCATCAGTATCTTCCAAGTCACTAGAGAAGCAACTGGATCCACAACAAAATGTCATTTTCACTCACATCTTGTTCAAGGGTTTATTAAGTTGATGTTTCTAGGGATTCTTTTACTCACACACAATTTTTCCTTTCTTCCTCTTCACAACAGGAAGACCCATTGTATTCTTGACCATTTTCAAGGTAATATATTACTATAAAGGTGGGACTTTCCCCTCTAAAACTTGTTAAGTAACTCTCACTGTTACTAGTACTTTCAGGTGATATTTTTGAATATAAATGTCCTACTCTGTGACATTAACAGCAAAAAAATAAATAACATGCAGAATGCATCTCCTCCGGGTGTTGATAAAAAAAATGGCCTCTCAATACAAAAGAATCATGCTCTAGTTCATGATCTTTGATGCTCTTTGATTGTTTGACTACTCCATCCTCCAGGGTAATACTCTTTAGATCACATAGAAATTTTATGTCTATATGGTATATGGAATGTATATTATCCTATATCTCCTTCAAAGTCTTAAAAAAAATTACTTTCTCAATATCTTCCTAGCCCAACCCCCTCACAATTTCCTTCCTAACTTGTTTATAAAATTTATCATTTATTGCTGCATCATCCACAGATAGCCATGCACCAAAATCATGGGCTTAGAACTATATTTTCATCCTTACCTCCCAAGTTGTATAATTTGATCCATTCAGAAAAGGAAATCCATCTGAGGTCATCCAACCTTTCTTTTCCATGATCCATTGTCTTCCTTTCAACTATTAAAATGATCATGAAGGAACTAGATATGATACCTTTTGTTATAAACAATGTAAATTAAGACACTATTAAGGGGTGGGTGAATCATTAGTGTGACCAAATTATACATGTTGTCAGAAATTATAATCTTCAATCCATTTAGCAATAGTTCACATATCAACCACACAACTCAATCATACGTAACATAATATCATAAGCACATGAACAACATAAACACAATATATCAATATTCCTTTCCTTACAATTTTCAACTTGATTAAATAAACACCCCATAATCCACCACTTCAAGGTTTATCAAATGCTACTGAAAGGAACTTATATCCCTACACGCTTATCAAGTACTGCTAGAAGGGAATTTTTACCTTTCTCATTTACCAGTACTCACTATAAGGGACACTTTCCCCTACTTGATTATCACTCTCTGTTGAAAGGGGATTTTCCACTACCCATTTATTATTCCCTGTTGAAAGGGGATCTTTCCCCGAAACATTTACCAGTACCCACTGGAAGGAGCTCCAACCCCTAATCTACAAGCTACCATTTGTTGGCCTTGTTGATTCATCTTTCCTTGATTTTCAAACTAGAACCAATATACCTCTTACCTCATAAACAAGTATTTTTTTTTTCACTGCAATTCCTCACCAAAGCCACCATATAAACACCTTTAGCAATATTTGATTAATTATTCAAACATATTAAGTAAGATTTAATTATTGATACAAAACACCATCACCTTCATCAAGTTCTCATTACTAAACAAATCAGCATGATCTATACATCTGCAAAATTAACCTCAACTACTAATGCATTATATGAATCTCTAAAACATCATTAGGATATGAATATTTCTATTTTTTTCACCCTTGATTCATACCACCATCATGCATCATGTCGCAAAAGCAACCCTCACACACGATCTGAAACAATATGCTTCTCTTCACAATTTTTTTCAATCATCCATCAGTCTATTGCTCAAATTCTACTTTTAATGAATTCTAAACTGATATTTTTCGTATTGAACATGAGTTATATTTATCTTTTATCTATCGCATGGTATTTCTTATTTTTTCCTTTGTCTTTTTCAATTTGGTCCTCTGAATCTTCTATTCATGTTATCTTAAGGTCCTTTGTAAATATATTCCTTTCTAGTGAGTTTGTCTGCTATTTTAACTCAATTTTTCCTTTTACATATTTATCTTAGGTTAGCTACAGTAAGCGACTTTACAAACTTAACCGAAACTGCCTCCTTCAGTGTAAATCTGCAAAATATACCTATTAACAGGTAGTTCTTTTAAGAGAAACCTCCAAAAATAATTATCCACCCATTCATGCCACTATCAGGACCATCCCACCAAAAATAGTTATCATCTCATGTTTCCATGCAACAACTCAAGTATTGTAAACATGTCTCTACCACTAAAAATAACATTATTAATAAATATAGGTTCCTTGGGAATTTTTATTTTATAACATGAAATATGTGTATGCCTATTTATTCCTTAGACACTTTTGCTTAAATGTTAAAGGTTTTCTTCATGTGATCGGGCCTGTGACCAACGGTTTACAAATTAGGTGTTAAGCCCTTTAGGTCCTATCGAGGGCCTATTTCCTTGAGTAAATTCTCAACACCCTCGATTCTCCAAATTACATAAGAAATGACCAAACACCAACTCCAATGCCCAAATATCCCTAACTCTACACTTTTTTTAAATTTCATTTTAAAAAAATTACACAGTATGGGATTTCTGAGTTATGGCCCCACCTTAATACACCACACCATTTATGATTTTCTCTCTTGATTCCCCTACTGATTGATGCCTCCATATAGTTATTTTAACAAATATTTACTGGCATTTCAACCTCCATATTTTTTCCTCTAATATTACCTCCCCCGCGCGACCCTCACGCTTTATTTTAATTTATAAACTCTTATAGGGTCTCGACCTTCTCGTGTAGGCCCACTAGCACATAGCCACTCCTGTGCATTGATAAAAATGCTTCCCTCTTAGCCTACTCCACCTGAATCCTTCCACTCTTGCCTCTTCACATTTGAGGTATGGCCTATATTTGGTGATTTAATGGCTATTCAAATCCCTGTCATTTAATTGTCAACCCAAGGTTTCGTAAAAAGGCGAGATATACCTGTACTATATGTACTATGTGATTATTTACCACACTAGATTAATACAAATTCAATTAACACTTATTTTCAAAACAAATTAAATGAATCTAATTCGATCTAAATCAAATCAAACATAAACAAATTGAAAACACAATTGTATAAAGGAAATCACACTTGCATGAAACTTAAATCAAACTTCCAAAATTGAAATCACACCACGCTTGTATAATTGAAATCAAATTTCTCAAAGGAGAAGAACACTTTCATAAAATAAAAACACACTCTATGAAAATAAATGAGATAAAAAAATTATACTATGTTACCAATATGTACAAAGGTATGCAAACTCGGGTTGACGGGGGGCCCTCCATTCCTGAGCAAGCACACCAAAAAAATATCACATGTTTGAGATCAAAGTGGCAATATGTATTAATAAAATTATTACAAGATATTACAGGAACTATCTCCCCTTACTTTACAAATCACATCTTCAATGAAACTTGGAACCTCCAACTATCAACTAGCCACTAGCTACCTCTAATCTAACAACTAACAATTTACAACCAACAATTTACAAACATTGTATGAAGGGTTCACTCCTATTTATATAAAAATTGAAGATAACTATATATCCTCAAATCTCTCCTAAATCTAAATTTATCTCATGTCGTTACAACCAATCTCCTAAAAATATAAGATACAAATCCTCTCCAAATTCTCTTTTAGTTTTGATAAGGACACATATCAAAATATCGATGATTCTTCTCCTTTGAATGTGCTTATATTAATGATCCATGTATTCATTAAATATTCTACATCTCTTGATGAGTTGGAATTTAAAATTCAAATCTATAGTCAAGAAGTCAAGTAGGATCCTTCTAGAATATCTAGTGGGCCTACAATATCACACAACTTATACCACTTTTATGTATATATGAAAACATGTTAATTTTATAATATTTAACAAAAAATTCACTTAAAATACTTAAAATAAACGACTTCATTAAATATAATGCTAAACCCATATGATCATGAAAATGGTTACTTAATGTAGGTTTATGCAGCTACGAAATTATTGAATCAGGGTAAAATGATGGAAATGTGGGAAAAGTGGATGACATTTTGGAGGCCCAACATACCCTGTAGAAAATATCTAACACAACTCTGATACCATGTAGAAATTACACCAATCGATTCAATATAATCATGTAATGTACTAAAACAAGATATTTAATCCTTCTACAATATTTGTAGAATATAAATCATGATCATTTAATCACATGAAAGTAAGATAAATAAGTAAATCAATCCCACAACACAAGATTTTCCTGGGGAAGGAAACTGCTCAAAACCCCTCGATATTTATTGTATAATTAGCCAAGGAATCATGAAACAATACAATGAATGTGTGATCAAAATAACCTCATACACTGTTGTCTCACATGATCTAGGAAAATTTGGACCAATACATAGCCAATTTCCTTCCCACCTTGAGGCTTCCTTGCTCACGCAATCCCTAGGCAAAATAATTCCTATTAAATAGGAACCCCAAACTTCCTTGACTATGAAATCCATCATGGGCACCCTATGGCTTTGTAATTACACTCAGGAAATTTTCTAATAATAAAACTGATAGTTTACTTACCTTTAACCTTTGTCTCAACTATGTCGTCATCAAAATTTACATGCATGCAACTATTAATGGTGAAAAACCAGTTACTTGGTAGATCAATACTTTTGAATTAAATCTAATTTAATTCACTTCACCTTCCACTAGCTCATCATTTAGTTAAAACTATATAAATTTATTTTAACTCAATTAATTTGAGTTAACTAATTGCACTCACACCACACTAGTGCTAAAACTACAACTAGACACTTTAAATAATAGAATCACTCTACATGCATCACATTTCACACTCAACTCGAAATTATTGATCTAACTAAGTTTATCACACTTAGGTACCTATTGCAAGTTTTTATGAGATAATATTGCAATTTATTTTCAAATTTATTTAAAAATTGGACACCCACATTTAGCGCTAATGTGTCAATGAATTCCTCACTCATGTATTACTAGAATCCCACACTAGTATGTGGTGAATTTTATTGTTGAATTTAAACACTCCTTCTCAACAAGAAAGGGAGTATAGGTTACCCCAATCCTGCCTCTGTGGTATTAAATTTTTCTCTTCGCAAGTGCCTTTGTCAGGATATATGCATCCTGATCCTCTGTGGGAATGTACTGCAACAACATAATATGCCTCTAAACACAATCTCTGATATGGTGGTACTGCATGTTAATATGCTTGGACCTGTCATGGAATGTTAGATTAACCTAGATTTTTATGCATCTGTGGTTATCACATTATATCACCGCCGTATCCATCTAATGGAAAAACAAACCAAAAAGTATCTTCCCCATCCAGATGGCCTCGCATTTAGCCTGACTAGATACCATGTACTCAAACTTGGTTGACTGAAGTGCAACTGATCTATGATTCCTACTGTACCAAGAAATTGTTGTTGATCTTATGCTGAAGATTCCCCCTGATGTGCTCTTCCTATCTAATGGAATACCTGTCCAATCTGGATCAGTGAAGCCTTCAAGCTTCACTCCCCCTTCCCATCTATACCATAATCCATAATCCGTAGTGTCGTTGAGATATCTCAAAACATGTTTCTACGATTTCTAAAAGAGCTTGGAAGGGTTAACCATATCTTGACTAAGTTGGTAACTGCGTAGCATATATCTATTTGTGTGTTCACAAAATAAATAATTGAACCCACAAGATGCCTATAAACAATAGCATCCACTACCTCACCTGAAGTAGCATCCTTCATCCTCCAGTTTCCTGGAAGAGGATTCTCCATAGGCTTGTTTCACTTGATGTGGAACTTCCTTAGAATATACTTTGGATAATTTACTTGATATAAAAATATCTTCCCATCTCTTTGCCATATTTCTAAGCCAAGGGAATAATGCAAGAGCACCACATCCTTCCTCTTAAACTCTCTTGCAAGATCCTCTTTGAAATAAGTTATGAGCTTCTCATCACCTATTAGTATAATACAATCAATATAAAGTAAAATAATAAAAATCTTACCATCAAACACAATATGATAGAGGTTTGCATCCACTTAACTTTTTTTGAAGCCCAACCTGGTGAAATAGTTGTCGATCCTGGTGTACCAAGAACGAGGTGCTTGCCTCAGCCCATAAAGTGCTCTGTTGAGTCTCCACATATGTGACTCCATCTAAAAGGTCTCAAAACCTTTTGGCTGCTCAATGTACACTTCTTCCTCAATAAATCCATTGAGAAATGTTGTCTTTACATCAGTACAATGTATCTACCACCCCATATGCACTGAAAGCACAAGGATAGATCTAATCGATGAGTACCTTGCAACCGATGCAAAAGTCTCCTCATAGGCATTCCCCTCTACCTGTGAGAGTCATCCGGCCACAAATATAGCCTTATATTTCTCCACACTCCCATCTGTTACTTGCTTCACCTAGTAGATCCACCTAGATCCAGCCAGTGACTTCCCCCTAGTCTTTGCACCACTCTCAATTCACTTTTTCTCATAATGGAGTCATACTCATTAGCCATGGAATCAACCCCTGTTGGCTAATGAAATTATTCCTAAAAAGAGGATTTTTCAATCACAATACTCTCACTCATAAGAGACATGTATCCATTATACCTGTCTGGGGACCTTCTCTGTCTGTGCTATGATTTAGGTGCACCTACATGCTCTACCACATCTAGCATTAATATGCCATCCTCTTTGGTACACTTCCTACCATTTTTGGTGGATGGCTCTACATGAGTGGTTACTTCCACTCCATGATCCTCTACTCATGGCTAATACACATCCTGATGTTCATCCTTTTGAACTAAGAGTTCCCCATCTACATGCAAGTCAAGCTCCCTCTCAAGGGAAAATCACATTGCATTCTCCTCCTCGAATTTTACATCTCTTCTGACAACTATCATACTCTTAGCCAGAAAAGACACTCGATAGTTGTGGGGAGTATCATTGTACCCCAAAAATATCCCAACCTCTGTTGTTCATTCTAGCTTCTTTCTGGCATCTTTGGTCACATGGAAATAGACGGATGATCAAAAAATTTAAAACATGAAACATACGGTTTCTTACCTGAAAAATCCTCCTTTGGTGTACTCATCCCAAGTATCCGATGAGGAATACGATTATTCTCAAATACCATTGTGTTGCATGCCTCTGCCCATATATGCAATGGTAGGACCTGATCATGTAACATAACTCATGTTACTACCACAATTGTTATGTTCTTTCTTTCTGCAACTCCATTATGTCGTGGGTTATGAGGTGAAATCAATTCTCTCTGAATTCCTTCTTTGGCATAGAAGTTCTTGAATTCATTAGAGATATACTCACCACCATTGTCACTCCATAGAGCCTTCACCTTATTCCCTGTATCTTCCTCTATTATTTCTTTGAACTCACAAAATTTGGAGAACGTTTGATCTTTCTTATGCACAAAGAAGATCCAAAACTTTCTAGAAAAATCATCAACAAAAATCACATAATACTTGTTCTTTCCTATGTAATTTCTGCTGCTCAGTTCTCCTTCTCATGAAATGTGTTTTTTGTATACTTCCCCTTGGTACATTCCTTTCATGTGTCTATCTACTCAAGAGTACCTTTTCAAATACCTGTAGAAATCTCCCGCATGATCCTCAAAGAACTTTAGTGTATATGGCCTAATCTTTTGTGCCATAAATCACTTGTATCTTCACTCACCACCTCCCTTGATTTACTGCGCGATGATGCACAACCATCTACATCAAGTTTTTAGAGTTTATTCACACGAACCCTAGTCTTCTTTACCTTTCTTGTGGCTTTGTGATGAAGGAATGTCATTAATTCACTGAAAACCACATCATATCCAAGATCATTTAACATAGAAACTGAAACGAAATTATTTTTCAAGCCTCATACATGCATAACATATTTTGATGCAGCAGAATTAGGCTTAGAAAATTCTTTGTATTTTAATAGGCTTAGGGGTCTTCTGTTTTCAAAGAATATTGGTTTCTTATGTATTAAATTAATGTAATTTTAAATATCTTGAGTGAATTAAGTGAGACATTTAAAAGAGGAATTTATTAACTATTTGTGAGCCATTTTGTAAATGTTCTCGAATGTTAGAGAACAAGAGCGAATTAGGGAATGAGAGATTTGGAAATTATTTGTAAATCTTAGATTAGGAATTGGTTCATGATTTTAGGAGAGAGGATTCTTAGGGATTAGTTGAGTCAAATGAGGACATAGAGGATATTCAAGATTTTGTTGAGGAGATAAATGATATAAAACCAAACTTGGTTTCAGAACCATTTGTATAAATTGTAAAGTCTCAAAACATATTAGACGTAAGTTTTAGACGAATAAAGTTTGGATTGAAAGCCTACGGGCCAAAGACTGTGTGAAAAAGCCACTTATTAGAATATCAGGTCAAAGAGAAGAGATCTTTTGTAATTATTTGATTATATGTATATATGGAGGAATCTGATTTCTGAATTATTAAGTGTGCATTGATTTATTGAGTTTTGATTTATGAATAAATCATAGGGTTTTCATAATAAAAGAGATCGAATGAAAAAAGTATTCGAATTTAAATGGTGTGTAATGAATGATTGATTAGTGTTACAACAAAATATATGTATGTAGATTGAATTCGGTAGAATCAAATTATAAGATAGAAAATTAACCATCGATCATAGAATGGATCAAGAGTGACAATAAAACAACGTGCAGAAAGTTATGGACATTGGGTTTAAAAATCCAATTGAATAGTGAAATTATGAACATATCGAAAGAAGATGAATTCTAAAAAATATGAGGTAAACATTCATGTTATAATTCTACATGAATATTATATCCAAATGTTAGGCATCAATTCACATTGGATGCAGATCCATGGCTCGATTCCCCTTGGATCGATGCCATTACAAAGAAATTAGCCCTTCAAATTGAATTCATAAGTGGAAGCACATGAAGTGGACAGATTCGATGGTAAAGCTTATGATAATAGTGGCTTTCTATGTGAGCGAGGATGGTGGATCAAAATGCAAGGATGGGAACAAAAAAAAGTCTGGTATTTTGCAGAAAAAAGGCAAATTTGTTTTATAATAGGTTAATTAGGCCAGTACAAGGATCACTAAAGTGGGATTGTAGTCAGTTGTGTCAAAACGGAAAGCGGTTCTTCAAAATGAAGAATTGAATTTGGGGTTTTCCAATGTTTAAAATGAATGTTTTGATATGAATGGATGTTTGTTTGTATTCAAGGATAAAAGGGTTGGGAAACTATTAATTGAGTGCAATTTGGGTGAAAAAGGAAGAAGGCTCTGCGTTGAACAAAGTAGAACATGTGATTCAGTGTATAAGCACGAAGAACTATGAATCGATTATTACAATGAAATGTAATCGAGTGTAGGCAGATGGAAATGATGCTCTTTAATATCTACGCTCATGTCGAATTCTGAAGGAAAGGTAGGTTTGGAAACGTGTAGTACTTTCTTAAACAAGAAATTGGTTTTCCCATAGCATATAAATGGTAAGTGGTAAAGGTTGAAAGAACGTGATTAAGGTGGGTTGGCAATACGTAGCATAGGTGGAAAAGTAAAACTAATTTTTCGCATGCCTTTCAAAAATTATACTTCATACTAATAAACATGCGATGGAGCTAGGAGCTTCAGATTGGATAGATCTCAACGATGGAAATTTCATAGTACTGTCAAGGGAAAATTCAAACGTTTAAATACGTGCGACTAATTCTAATTGTTAGGCAACTGGAACCTCTAGCGCACATCCATATATATATATATATATATATATATATATATATATATATATATATATATATATATATATATATATATTATGAGCGATTAACCATTAGATTGAAGCTTTGATTAGAAGATCAACAACAGAATTATGTGCGAAGTCATGAGGAAAAAGGCAAGAGGAAAAAAACAGTGTATACTTTGGTAAAATGGTTTTAAAGAAATAAATATTTAAAGCTTCCGCTATTTAATTAAAAATAATGTTTTATATGACTTATAAAAATAAACTAGGATAAGGTGAAATGACTTCCGCCTAAGAGGTTACCAGTTTTGGAAGTTATCCTGAGACTAAGATTAAAATACACATTCAAATGTGCATACTAAGGTTTTGAGCAGCTTGGGCTACGTCATTTGGTATCAGAGCTGGAAAAGCTATTTTGAAGGTTATTTTTCTTTAAAATTGTACAGAATGCATGCCTGGTGAAGGAAATAAGGGAAACTCAGATTTTAATCCTGATTGATAGCAGTTGTAGATTGGGAAAGATATGCAGTGAAATCATGATAATCTAAAATAATGAGGAAATTCAAATCTAGATTATCTGGGTTAAAAATAAAATGTGCTTTGAATATTTACAAATTTATTTTTTGAAGAATGTGTATACAGGTACAATGGTGATGGAAGAAAGGAGAAGAAGATCAGATTTGAATCTAATAGACAACATGTAGTGTAGAAGAATATAGGAATAATTTGCAGAAGCAAGTACGAATGAGAGTTGAAAGAATATCATATAGAAATCTTGAAGGTGAGGTATTTTAATTATGATTTAATATTATGTTTTCAGAATTGAGATTGCAAAAATTTGATGGAAATATTAATGAAATAATATCGCAACTCTAAGAGCAGTGATGAAGGAAGCGAGTAAAGGTTTCTATGTGAAATGTGGCAGAACCTTGAAGAATTCCAACATAGGTTGGATAAATAAAGAACAATTATGTTATTAAAATTTGCAGAGGAGTTGAAGAATAGAAGGAGTAGAGATAATGCTCAAGAGGTTCTAGAGAACAGAGAACCAGTGCTTGCCAAAAGACCAAGTGTAAAGGAAAGCTTGGTAAGGTAAGTGGAAGCAGGGAGGACTTGTTGTTGCAGAGGCTTTAGTACACCTCATGATGAATGTGTGAAGAACTCATCAAGATAGAAATGGAGAAGAGGATGACTAGTTATAGTCATAGTAGAAATAGCAGAGGTTCTGAGAGAGACCACAACAGAATAAAAGTGAAGAAAGAAGATGCCAAGGCATATGGAATACAGAGACAGTTAAGTAAGGAAGAGTATGAGAAAGAGAAAGCTGAGATAGTAGTCTAACTTGAAGTGTTTCTGGATTTGTTATAGAGGAATGAGGAAGACTATAGATGTGGTTTTCATGTAAGTAAAAAGGTAAGGTGGCATAAGCTACAGATGAGGAAAGAGCAAATGATAAATTCTCGGCTGAGGGAAAAATTACTCAACATAAATGAGTATTTGGGAAAATTTTGGTCACATGATTTTAAACCTGATAAATTTTGTATGTTTGTAGGAAGAACATGTGAAGAAGGACAAACCATTGATATTTTCATAAATGAAGAAAAAGACGGGACAGTCATATCTCATGTAAATGTCCATACACAGTTGGGGAAAAGTTTTATTTTTCAGCATATTGAAAGTAGAGGAATTTTAACTCATGATGATGTTCAAAGGCTAGAAATTAACCAATCAATTGAAAATATTAAGGGGATTGAACAAAATACCATTGAGGAATCTCTGAATCATATAGAGGATTTGGAACAACAAGAGGATTTGGTGATTAAATCATCAAATGAGGCCATAAGGTCTTATGGTTTTAAAACTAACAACCTGTGTGTGAATGCAGGCATTGCAGAAGATAAACCATCTTATGGAACTTTATTGAGTGAGGCTAAAAGTTGCCAAGAAAAATATGACGATGACTATCTTTCAGATGAATATCAAGGTGAATTGTTACAACAAAAGGAGTTCATAAATTCCTTGTTTTGTGAAAGAAATTGTTTCAGTGGAGATATGAGAGTCATGCCTGATAATGAAGAATTTCTTATTGGTAATGAAAATGAGAAATTTATTTTCTTAAATGGCCAAATGAAGAGTGATGGACAAACATCTAAAACTGTCACAGAGATGGAGGATCAGAATTCTATTTTCACGAAGAATGAAGAAGTAATGTCACCAGGAAACTTGAATTGTGACAAAGAAAAAGAAAGTGAGGATTGTACAAAGATTTTTTTAAATGAAATGACAAATTTGTGGCATAATTTAGGTATTTTGGAGAAGAGGCTATAAAAACAAAGAATAAGTATTCATGTGGTAAAGCCAGAGTTGGATGGGAAGGAAAAGGTTCATTATTATGAACCAGAGCAAAGAGACATGGATGATATGGAAGAGAGACTAGCTGACAGTCTCGAGAATTATTTAGAGAAGTTGAATCAACATACTGATGTGCTAATAGAGGAGGAAGTTTCAGAGCAGAAAATTGAAATGTTACCATAGGAAGAGACACAAAGGTCTTATGATTCTAATTTTAATTATTGTTTTATGATGACAGGTTTTGTTATACATGCTAGAGAAAATTTGATACAAGTGAGCAGTCAACAAAAGAAGGAATTTCTCAAGAAATCAAATAAAGAATTTTTCATAAGTGAAAATCAAGAAGAAGCTACCAGCTGCAGTAAACAGAAGAAGAAAATTTCCTTGGAAGACAATGTAACAGAAATTAAAAATGTGCAAGACAACAATAAACAAGAGGGTAAGGATGAAAGCGATGCAGTAAGAATAAAAGTTCAGCAATCAAGATGTGGAAGTAATCAATAGTCAGAATATATATTAGACAAATAAATTGAATCTATATGAAAGATAATGATGAAAGTGTCTCAGAGAAAGACAAGAATAGGAAAACAAAGAAGCAACAGCAAGAGGAAGACAAGAATAGACTGTGAAAGTATAACTAGTGGGAAGATGCAGAATAAAGTATGGAAGCCTGGAAAAGTGCAACTAAAGAATCACTAGAAAATTTGGCCCAATTTCTGACGGCCACTTCGTCACTATTCCGACACATATTCATCGGAAGAGCGATATTTTGAGGACGGAAAAATTGTGGTTAGCCATTACGTCGCAATTCTGACGCTTTGCCGAAGCATCGCAATACCGACACTTTTTCTGACGTTTTGCAAAGTGTCACTATTCTGACGTTTTATAAGCGTCAGTCTTCCGACAAACCATAACTGTCGGTCTTCCGATGATCACAAACTGTCGGTCTTCCAACGCTTTTTAGGTTTTCAAAAAAACGTCTCAATTCCGACGTTATTGCTTCTAACGTTTAATTCTGACGTTTGAAACGTTGCTATTCCGACGACCAATTGAAAATATTTAAAAATGTAATCTTCGCTCTTTCGATGCTTTAGGTGTTTCTCTTCCAACGTTATTGCTTCCAACATTTAATTCTGACGTCATTTAAAATGTCACTATTTCAACGAATGATTGAAATTATTTAAAAATGTAATCATTGCTCTTCCGACGTTTTAGGTGTCGCTCTTCTGACGTTGTGAAGCGTTGCTCTTCTGACGATTTGAAACATCGCTCTTCCGACACTTTGAAGTGTCGCTATTCTGACGAAACAGAAAAAATATTTAAAAAAAATAAATGTTTCTCAAATGATGGTAAAACTTTGTTATTCGTTGTTTCGAAATCAAAAACTATGCAAGAAATACATATCATCAATGATATTGAAGTTGACAAAGATTTTTTTGGGTACAAAAAATTCTCACGTTTTTTGCTTGCAATGCCAAATATTTTAAAATTGGACCGGTGTATTTAAACTGATGGTAAAACTTAGATAGCTTAAATAGTTTTCTAATCCTGAGAAAACCCTTGATTTTATAACTTAAATGATAAGCCCCTGTTTCCCAAATAGATTTATTCCCTAGAGTTACGAGTCTAGCTGACTTGGGCCCTGTCATGACTAGGCCACAATGGCATCCAACCTAATAGGTGTTTTAAACCAAACAACATCTACACTCTCTATTGATATTAAACTGTTTGAGATCAAGGAGTTAACTAATTTTCTCCATGTAAATCATTGTGTCAATATATGCGTATTTGTCCTCTATTTTCTTTTCCCTCTCATTCTGCAGATTTATTTCATTGCAATTCTAGATTAGAGGGAGGAAATTGCAAAGATAGTGAATTATGTGTAGACATGAGTGATAAAGCAAAAATGATGAAATCATGAGTGCTAAATAGAGAAAGCCGAATTTCTCTCACTGCAATTTAGATTGCAGACACCCTGAATATCTCTATAGTTTTTAAACTTCTGATTGGCCTAGAAAACTCCAAGTGCCAAATATTCAAGCAGCCACTTCGATGTGTATTACAAAAAGGTTACAACAGGCACTACTAGTATGTTTTGTAGGCTTTGTACAGCTAAAAGGGGAATATCATGTGACTGGATCGTAGGTCTTTCATGGATGAGTAACTCATTGCTAGATGGTCAACAAGATGCATGTGCTTTGACAATCCTCAGTCCTACCACTCTTTCATCACAGGGAGTCAAGAAGAGAATCAAAATTTATTATTTGGTGATCAAGGGAGGACTAAGCTTCTAAAATGTCGAAGTGAGCACATCAAAGCTACTGTATCATCTGCATTGGAGAAAAGAGAGTCTCCTCTGTATAGGAATTTTTTGTGGATCTCAATTACAGGCCCTAGTGGGCTAGAGGAATCACAAAAGTTTTAATTAACACTTGAAAGAAATCTATTGATATATTGGCCAAAACATTTTTCTAAAATTATCCAAATACTTTTTTCCTTCTTACCAGAAACATCATAAGATAAATAGGAAATAAAACAGTGAACTTGCATTACCTATAATTTTGGTGGACATTCCTAGCTAAAAGCTTGCGACATTCTAAGGCACCTACATCAATCGCTCTGACGTGAGCCCCTAAAATCGTAAATGGAAACTTTCAAGTTTCCCAAATAATTTAGAATTTTAACATTTATTGAAATTGATGTACTCTAGAAAATAATTTCAAGCCTATTCCTGTCGTTTATACGTTAACATAAACAACTACAAATACACAACTTAAGTTTATTTGACACTAATAGAAAAAGAAAAGAAACTTACAGGAATGTAATTAGTGTACGTTACAACATTGTATTTCAACCTTTAGGTATGGAGTATGATATTAGCACAACCATTTTATTTTATGATTTTCTCCTAAAAAAGTAAAAAAAGAAAAATGAAGCAGTGTATGTTGCAATATGCTATTTCAATCTTCAGGATATGGTGGATGTTTTAACGAGGAAAAGGAAATGGCCTTGAAATTTAAGTAGGCCATATTACAACAATGTTTCCCATAAATGAGAGAATAGCAATGAGTAACCTCTCTCAATTGAGTCGTGACTTGTTTTTTGTAGGTATGGGCTCCAAACTCCAAACCTTGCAAACAAGGAGAGAATGAATCACCATGGTGTCAAGAAACCAGAACTTAGCCTGAATATCCTAAAACAGAAGTTGGAAACATTGTCTCTCCAAGGTTTTTAATGTTGCAATCCTCTGTTCAACATTGATACAAATGTCAAAAACAAGTTAAAACATGAACCAAATAATAGCATTCAAAGCAAAGACTAGGATGTCACCATTTCTACCTGCTATCCTTGAAAAGAACGTGAGATTACTTACATGTTTTTGTGTTTGCAAGGTGGACTTCAAGACCATGTTCATCCCAGAATGAGCTCAAAATGTAATTTCTTTTTTGGATTCGTGAAATAGAAGGGCAGTGTTGTCAAAAAATAGTGAAATGGAGATCCCATAGAGGGCCTCCACGTTTATCACCCATGGATTTTGAAATGAGAAACTCTCATCCATAAATATGAAGTCAAAATAATGTGAAGCAGTCAACACCCTTGCTTGACTACTATGTTAATTTATATAATAGACCCCAAAGATGATCATTTGAATCTCATATAGGGTCATAATTATAGAGATCGCCAAGCATAGGAGAGGTATACCTTCAGCCTCTCAAATAGTAGGTTTATTCCAACTATCTCAGAGGATTAACAAGTGTCCATGGATCAACAATATACTTAATTTTTATTCCTCAATAGCATTTGGAAGGATTGAAAAATATTAAAAAGTGCGGTGATTCCATTTGAAATGACTAAACCTTAAACTTTCAATTTCTTCCTCTGTGCCCATATGGAGATGAATTTGTCTGCTCTTCTGGCAAAGAGTTTGAACATGGTGTATCCCAGCATGATAGTCTCGCAATAAATTGATTAATTTTGATCATCATATTTATAAAGATGATTGATTTAAGAAGCTTCACGAGGGGTAAGGCCAGAAGTGACTATCTAAAGAAAAAGGTCTGCAATATGAATAGGTAAGATGGTCAGAGTATTTTTAAGTAATTTTTCTTTCAAGTTTTCTAGCTTCTAAGCCTTATTAGAATGGAATTTTAAAATTTCTCTCATGATCATACAATCAATGTAACAAAAACCATACAATCTGGGATTGATGATGAGAGGTGGTTGGTTGCATATGTCATATAATAAGATGACATTATTCTGAGAGAGGTGTTAGAATCAGTAATGGTGCAAGTAGGCACTTCAATAAGAATATTTTGTACAATGATTTAGTGTAGACATTAATTTGTTGAAGAATTGCTTTTGATTTGTAGAGGAGGTATTACTGTATTAGGGTTCTCCTCAATATTCTTCAATAACAAAATTTGTCACATTTTATTCTCCTGAATTTGAAAAGGAGCCCAAAAAATTACCACAGCCAGGCAACTAAACACCCATGTTTCGTACATATTGAACTACGCACTAGCAAAATTGAATCTGATGGGCTAATATTTGATCATATTATTGTAACATACTAAACAATTAAACTTTTTTTGCAGTAGGACATGACTCTCTATACCTGCCTCAAACCACATTAGAAAAATTCATCATGGTTGTACATAGAGCATAAATATTTCAAGTCACAAGAATCCAATGTGAAAAAGAAAAAATGAAAAATCTTGCACACAAATCAACTCAATTAATATGTGACGGTTGTTGCACAAGAAACATTTCCAAGGATTCCATCTTTGAATGGAAATATTTCTAAACACTATTTCTCGAAATATTTTTTGTCAAAATTTCTATATTCATCTGTTGTGAGTGTTTTGTGTAACCTATCCAAGATTTATATTGTCTCCACATAAAATAACAACTTTTTGACACTTATGAATAATAAATTATAACATTCAACCTCGCAAATTTTCTCAATCACAGAAGAAATTTAATAGAAAATAGTAATGTGTAAATGATGTCTTGAATTGATAAAATATTTCCTTTATAAAGAGGCTTTTCAAAGTTCAGAATGTAATCATTAAAGCCAAACATTGATGATGAGGCAAAGTCAGATTTCAGTATCTCTAAATCCGTTCATACAGACTATTGATAAAAAAAATTATTAGCATATACCTGAGCAATCAATCGTACAAGTAGTGAACGTCGCAAGTCCTTGACCCCTGCACCATCAGATTTCCTGTAGGTTTCAATTATACGAGTGAATGCCTCCTTGCTTAATAGAGTTTGTTGTTCCTCGGTCAGTGATACAAACTGTGCCACTATTGGAATTTCTGCGGATTGATCTTCCTTAGATTGAGTCGTTTCTGGATCAGAGGAGATGATTGTTTCTGGATTAGAGGACATGATTGTATCTGGGTCAGAGTTTACCTCCAACTAATTATGTGAAGCAGTTCAACTTAAAATAAAAAAAATTGCATCCTATCATTTTTGAGAACTTAGGATTTAACTAAACTTTAAAGTCAAAATTCAGGTCGACCACTATACAAATTTGTATACAAGGCGACAAATTCTAAAAAAAAATAACAAAGAAAACTTATAAGTGATAAAAAAACACCTCACCATAGATAACCCACTTGGAAAACACAGGATAATCGCTTGCAAACCCAACAGGAGCAAACCAAGTAGAGAAAAATTTCTCTTTCGGCTCATGCATATGAGTCAACCTGGAGTACCAAGTAGCATCATCTGGTTTATTCAATGAATCTACAACTAAATGACCAAAATGTCTCCTTCTAAACAAATTACTTCTCAAGGAAGCTCGATTGCCACAATGGCTATAGAAAACACAACAGGCTATACTTAAAACCTGCAACATGTAGTAAACATTAACCCTTTCGAGTTGTAGATCTGAAGTGCCTAGATATCTCCCAGTAGGATTGATCCCGTGTTCTTCACAGACCACTTCCCAGAACTTGGAGCCAATATGGTCGCCACATTGGCCCCCCTTGAATGTGAAGGATCTCTCGCATTTTTTCTATCCACCCAACTCAGATTTGGATCAGATTTTAACTGCTCCTCTGTTGTCACTCAATACATTAGGAATTGTTTCGGAATATTGCTCAGTGCCTCAGTCTTCAGAACCTGCAAGAAAACTCAACGAAACCCACAGAAACCAAACCAAAAGAACAACGAAACCCCAATATCAAAGATGGCTCATAAACCCTTTTGCAACTTCTGCTTATTTGAAAACCTTTGGCCGCAGAGCTAATAGATAGAGCGAATTTTTTTTAGCCCTGAACTACCCCTCCAAATGGGATTTGCCACATCCTCCCTCCTTCCTTGGAAAAACCATGCAACTAGAGGGAAATGAACGAGGGAAATTAAAAATTTTGATATTTGAAAATTTTTGACATTTTGAAATGAAATACGTGTGTTTTTTAAGGCCACTCAAATTCCATTAAATAAAATGTGTGAGAATTTTCTTGGGTTTAATAAGGGGTTTGTGTAAATAAGTAGTATTGTTGATTATAAATAATTATTAATGATATTAGATCTAAGACATTTATTTAAATTATTAATTATATAAAATTGTTGAATTTTTATTTCATAAAGTAGGGATTTTGGTTTATTTTTAAATCTAATTATGTGATATGAAAGATGAATTATGGTAACTTAAAAATAATTTTTATGTGGTTAAAAGGGAAGTAGTAATGTTATGATATGAGTGATTATTTTCAATGAAATTTTTGGTTCAGTAAGGATAATCAGGCGAACGATGCCACAGGGAGCAAACGGAAAACCGGCCACCCTAACATGTAGAAGGCACCCGCGCAGTCACAACTTAGCAAAACTGATGCGGGCACCCTCGAATGAAATGGCTCAACCTGAACGTGCCCGATTAGGTGACATCACACGGCACGACACGAAGCGCCTGACGGAATGATGCCACAAGGGAGCAAACGAAAAACGGGTTGCACGAACATGCACAAGGCACCTCGGCAGTCAAAACTTAGCAAAACTGATATGGGTGCCCTCAAACGAAACGACCCAACCCAAACATGCCCAGTCAAGTGACCTCACATGGCGCACCCGACTGAACGATGCCACAAGAGAGAAAATGGCAAACGGGCAACCCGAATGTGCACAAGGCACTCAGGCAGTCACAACTTAGCAAAACTAATACGAGCACTCTCAAACGAAATGGCCCACCCGGAACGTGCCCAGTTGGGAAACCTCAAACTGCATGAATGGTGAACAATGCCACAGGGGTGGAAATGGCAAACGGGCTGCCTGAATGTGCACAAGGCACCTGGGTGGTCACAACTTAACAAAACTAATACGGGCACCCTCGACCGAAACAGACCAACCCGAACGCGCTTGGTTGGCGACCTCACACTACACGACACAGCGCACCTGATCAAAGGATGCCACAAGGGAGAAAATGGCAAACGGGCCACCCAAATGTGCAGACGACACCCGAGCGGTCACAAATTAGAAAAAATGATACGCGTACCCTTGAACGAAACGACCCGAACCGAACACACCTGGTTGGGCAACCTCATACGATGCGACACGGTGCACCCGATCGAACGATTCCATAAGGAAGAAAATGACAAACGGGTCGCTCGAACTTGCACAAGTCACCCGAGCGGTCACAACCTAGAAAAACTAATACGTGTGCCCTCGAACGAAATGGACCGACCCGAAGGAGCCCGGTTAGGGGTTTAGAGGTTTATGGTTTAGGGGGTTAAATGGGTTAGGGGTTAAGGGGTTATAGGTTTAGTGTTTAAGGGTTAAATGGGTTAGGGGTTAATGGTTTAGGGGTTTGGTGTTAACGGTTTAGATGTTTCTGGTTTAGGGGTTAAATGGGTTAGAGGTTTAGAGGTTTAGGGGGTTAAATGGGTTAGGGGTTAAGGGGTTATAGGTTTAGGGGGTTAAATGGGTTAGGGTTTTAGGGGTTAGGGGATTTAGAAATTAAGGATTTTAGGGGCTAGAAGTTAGGGGCTAATGTGGTTAAGTTGTAGGGGGTTAGATGGGTTAGGGGTCAGGAATTAGGGTTTAAGATTTAATGGTTTAGGGTTTAAAGGGTTAGGGGTTAAGGGTTTATAGGTTTACGGTTTAGGGGGTTAAATGGGTTTGGGGTTTACTAGGGGTTTAGTGGGTTAAATGGGTTAGGGGTTAAGGGTTTAGGCCAGGTTAGGGGTTAAGGGTTTAGAGGTTTATGGTTTAGGGGTTAAATGGGTTAGGGGTTAAATTAGTTGCTTATTCTTTGCCTCTAAATGTAACAATTTTGTAAGTATTGTTTCTTATTCTTTGCGTATCAATGTAAAAAATTTGTAAGTATTTTTGCTTGTTACCATGTCTTCTTTATTTATTAATTTATAGTATTCTTTTGCCATTGCTTTACATTTATTGATGCAGAAAATGTCTATTGCAATCAAACAACCAAATTTATGTTCAATCTCTAGTTTCAAACTCAGCCACAATGTTGTCACATAATTTAAGTCCGAAGAATGGTCATCTGATGAAGTCTTAATAACCAGAATGCACCTCATGACTAGTCCAAAGACCATACCCATGTACTGATGGCACTCAAGGAAACGCGTTCGAATGAAATGGCCTGACCCAACCCCTACCCCAGACCAGAAAGGGATAGTTGAATGACCAAATTATGCCACAAGGGAGCAAATGGAAAACAGGCTGCCAGATACGGCCGACCTTGAATGAAACGGCGCAACCCAAACCCACATGGTCGGGCGCCCTTGCACGGCGCAACACGGTGCACCCGAGCGAACGATGCCACAATGGATAAAATGACAAACGGGCCACCTGAATTACGTGCACAGGGCACCCAGGTGGTCACAACTTAGAAAAACTGATACCGGCACCCTCGAACGAAACGACGCGACCCGAATGCACTTGGTCGGGCACCCTCGCACGGTATGACACATCGTGCCTGATCAAACGAATATGCCACTAGGGAGAAAATAGAAAACGTGACACCCAAATGTGCATAAGGTGCCCGGGCAATCACAACATAGCAAAACTGATGCAGGCACCCTCGAACAAAACTGCCTGAACCGAACGGGCCCGGTCGGGTGACCTCGCATGGCGTGACACAGTGCGCCCGACCAAATGATGCCACAAGGGAGAAAATGGAAAACAATCCTCCCGAATGTGCACAAGGCAAACAGGCAGTTAGAACTTCGAAAAACCAATATGGGCACCATTGAAGTACGAAACAGCATGACCTGAATGTGCTTGGTCGGGCAACCTCACACAGCACGACACAACACTCCCGACTGAATGATGCCACAAGGGAGAAAACAAAAAATGGGCCACCCGAACGTGCATAAGGCACTCAGGTGGTCACAACATAACAAAACTAATACGGGTGCCCTCGAATGAAAAGACCCGACCTAAACGCGCCTGGTCGGGCGACCTCATGACACGGCGCCACACAACGTGCCTAACCGAATGATGCCACAAGGGAGAAAATGGCAAACGGGCCACCCAAATGTGCATAAGGCACTCGGGCAGTCACAACTTAGCAAAACTGATATGGGCGCACTCGAATGAAACGGTCTGACCCAAACGCGCCTGGTCGGGCGACCTGACCACAAGGCACGACACGACGTGCCCGACCGAACCATGCCACAATGGATCAAGTGACAAATGAGCCTCCTAAACATGCACAAGGAACCCGGGTGGTTATAACTTATTAAAACTAATACGAGCGCCCTCGAAGGAAACGACCCGACCTGAACACGCTTAGCTGAACGCCCTCACATAGCACAACACGACGCGCTCAACCGAACAATGCCACAAGGGAGAAAAAGGCAAACGGGCCGCCTGAATGTGCACAAGGCACCCAAGCGGTCACAACTTAACGAAACTGATACGAGCGTCCTTGAATGAAACATTCCGATCCGAATGCGCCTGGTCGGATGACCTCACACGACACAATACGGTGCGCCTGACCGAACGATGCCACAAGGGAGAAAATGGCAAAAGGGCCACCTGAACGTTCACAAAGCACTCGAGTCGTCACAACTTAACAAAAATGATAAGGGCGCCCTCGAACGAAACTGCCCGACCTGAACATGCCTGGTCGGGTGACCTCATGACATGGCGGGACACGGCGCACCCGACATAACAATGCCACATGGGAGCAAATGGAAAATGGGCCGCCCGAATGTGAACAAGGTACCCAGGTAGTCACAACTTAGCAAAACTAATACGGGCACCCTCGAACAAAACGGCTCGACTCTAATGCACCCGGTCAGGTAACTTGATCACAAGGTGTAACACGGCGCGTCTGACCAAATGATGCCACATGGGAGCAAATAAAAAATGGGCTCCCGGAACGTGTACAATGCACCCGGGCGGTCACAACTTAGCAAAATTGATGCGGGCGCCCTCGAACGAAACGGGTCAACCCGAACGTGCTTGGTCTGGCGACCTCACATGGTGCGACATGGCGCGCCTGACTGAATGATGCCACATGGGAGAAAATGGAAAACAGGCCGTTGGAACATGCATAAGGCACCAAGGTGGTCACGACTTAGCAAAACTGATACAGGCACCCTCGAACGAAATGGTCCGACCTGAATGCACCCGGTTGGGTGACCTCACATGGCCCGACATGGTGTGCCTAACCAAACGATGCCACTTGGGAGAAAACAACAAATAGGCCTCTTGAACGTGCACAAGGCACTTAATTCACCACAACTTAGAAAAAATGATACGGGTGCCCTCGAATAGAACAACCCAAACTGAATGCGCCTGGTCAGGCGACCTCACACAGTGCGACACAATGCCCCCGACCGAATGATGCCACAAGGGAGAAAATGGAAAAAAGGTGGCTCGAATGCGCACAAGGCACCTAGGTAGTCACAACTTAGCAAAACTGATACGGGCGCCCTCGAAGTACGAAACAACCCAACCTAAACACGCCCGGTTGGGTGACCTCACACGGCATGAAACAATGCGCGCGACTAAACGATGCCACAAGGGAGAAAATGACAAATATGCCATCCAAATGTGCGCAAGGCACTCGGGTGGTCACAACTTAGAAAAACTAATACGGGCACCCTCGAACGAAATGGCTCGACCTGAACGCGCCTAGTGAGGCAACCTCATGACATAGTGCAACACGACGCGCCCAGCCAAACGATGCCACAAAGGAGAAAATGGAAATGGGTCGCCCGAAGATGCACAAGGCACCCAGGTGGTAAAAACCTAGCAAACCTGATACGGGCACCCTTGAAGGAAACAGAACGACCCAAACATGCTTGGTCGGGCGACCTGACCACAAGGCACGACACAGTGCTCCCGACCGAATGATTCCACAAGGGAGAAAATGGAAAACGAGCTGCCTGAATGTGCACAAGGCACCCGAGTGGTCACAACTTAGTAAAACTGATACAAGTGCCCTCGAAAGAAAGGACCCGACCCGAACGCGCTTGGTCGGGCGCCCTCACATGGCACGACATGGCACGCCCGACCAAACGATGCCACAAGGGAGAAAATGGAAAATGGGTCAGCCGAACGTGCAAAAGGCACTCGGGTGGTTGCAAATTAAAAAAACTAGTATCGGTGCCCTCAAATGAAATGGCCTGACCTGAATGCGCCTTGTCAGATGACCTCACACTGCGCAACATGGCACGCCCGACCGAATGATGCCATAAGAGAGAAAACGGAAAACGGGCCACCTGAACATGCACAAGGCACTTGGGCAGTCACAACGTAGCAAAACTGATATGGGCATCCTCGAACGAAACGGCCTTACCTGAACGTGCCTGGTTGGGCGACCTCATGACACGGTGCAACACGGTGCACCCAACCGAACGATGCCATAAGAGAGCAAATGGAAAATGGGTCACCTGAACCTGCACAAGGCACTCGAGCAGTGACAACTTACCAAAACTCATAAAGGCACCCTCGAATGAAACGACCCGACGCGAACATGCCCAGTCGGGCGACCTCACATGGCGCGACACAGCTCACCTGACCGAATGATACCACATGGGATAAAACATCAAATAGGCAGCTCTAATGTGCACAAGGCACCCGAGTGGTCACAAGTTAGCAAAACTGATACGGGCACCCTCGAACGAAATGGCTCAACTAGAATGTGCCTAGTCAGGCAACCTGATCACATGGCGCAACATGGCGTGCCCGACCGAACAATGCCACATGGGAGAAAATGAAAACAGGTTGCTTGAACATGCACAATACACCTAGGTGGTCACAGCTTAGCAAAACTGATATGGGTGCCCTTGAACGAAACGGGCCGACCCGAACGCGGCCGGTCGGGCGACCTCACATGGTGCGACACGACGCGCTCGACCCAATGATGCCACATGGGTGCAAATGGAAAACGAGCCACCAAAAAATGCACAAGGAACCTAGGTGGTAACAACTTAACAAAAATAGTACAGGCACCCTCGAACAAAACAGTTTGATCTAAACATGCCCGGTCAGGCGACCTCACATGGCGCGACACGACGCGCCTAACCGAACGATGCCATATGGGAGAAAATGAAAAATGGGCCACTCAAATGTGCATAAGACACACGGGCGGTCACAACTTGGCAAACTGATATGGGCGCCATCGAACAAAACGGTATGAACCGAACGCGCCCAGTCGGGCGACCTCGCATGGCACGACATGGCGCTCCCGACCGAACGATGCCACAAGGGAGAAAATGGCAAACGGGACATATGAACATGCACAAGGCACCCAGGTGGTCACAACTTAGCAAAATTGATACGGGAACCTTCGAGGTACGAAACGACCCGACCCAATCGCGCCTGGTCGGGTGACCTCACATGGCACGACACAACGCACCTGAACGAATGATGCCACAAGGGAGCAAATGGAAAACCGGCCACCCAAACATGCACAAGGAACTCGGGTAGTCACAACTTAGCAAAACTAATATGGGCACCATCGAATGAAACAGTCTAACCTGAATGCACCTAGTCGGGTGACGTAATGACACGGTGTGACACGGCGCGCCCAACTGAATGATGCCACGAGGGAGAAAATGAAAAATGGGTCTCTGAATGTGCACAAGGCACCTCGGCAGTCACAACTTACCAAAACTGATACGGGCACCCTTGAACGAAATGGCCTGACCCGAACACCCCTGGTCGGGTGACTTGATCACAAGGTGCGACACAGCACACCCGACCGAATGATGCCACAACGGAGCAAACAGGAAACAAGCTACTTGAACGTGCACAAGGCATCCAAGCAGTCAGAACTTAGTAAAACTCATACGAGGCGCCGAAACCGGAAATGGCCCCGACTCGAAAGCGCTCGTCGAGCACCCTCACATGGTGCGACATGGCGTGCCTAACCGAACGATGCCACAAGGGAGAAAATGGCAAATGGGCCACCCGAACGTGAAAAGGCACCGGGGCGGCCGCGCCCAACAAAAACTCGATGGCTGTGCTCCCTCAAAATGAAAAGGCCGTACCCGAACGCACCGGTCAAACAACGCTGGCGGCCTGCCGCACCCAACCAAACGATGCCACCTGGGAGAAAACGGCAAATGGGCCGCCCGAACATGCACAAGGCACCCAGGCAGTCACAACTTAGCAAAACTAATACAGGCACCCTCGAAAGAAACGGGCCGACCCGAACACGCCCGGTCAGGCGACCTCATATGGCGCGACACGACGCGCCCGACCGAACGATGCCACATGGTAGAAAATGGAAAACGGGCCGCCCGAACGTGTACAAGGCACCTGGGTGGTCACAACTTAGCAAAACTGATATGGGCACACTCGAACGAAACGGCCCGATTCCGGGCGTGCGCCTGCCGGCGACCCCCCACACGGTGTGGACACACGCACCCGACCGAACGATACCACATGGGAGAAAATGGAAATGGGCCGCCCCGAATGTGCACAACGTGCATAAGGCACTGTGGTGGTCACAACTTAGCAAAAAACCGATATGGGCACCCTCAAACGAAATGGCTCGACCCGAACGCGCCGGTCGGGCAACTCGATCACAAGGCATGACACCGTGCGTACCCGACCGAATGATTCCACATGGGAGCAAATGGAAAACAAAGCCTCCCTAACGTGCACAATGCACCCGGTGGGCACAACTTTAGGAAAAACTAATAATACGGGCAGCCTCGAACGAAACGGGATAACCCGAAATGCCCGTCGTGTCACCTCACACGGCGCGACACAACGCGCCCGAACGAACGTATACTATTAGAGAAAACATCAAATGGGTTGCGCGGAACGTGCACAAGGCATCCCAAGCAGCTGCTGCAACTTAGCAAAAACCGATACAGGCGCCCGAACAAATGGTGCAACCTAAACACGCCCGCGTGCCTCACATGTCGCAACACTTGCGCTGCATCGACCGATGCCACATGGTAAAAAACAGAAATTTATTATATGGTTAAGCATAAATACAATTTTATTTCTTGTAACGATCGTAACACAAATTTTTTTTCTGTTATTGGTGATGTATGGTCTATAACAACTAAGGAATATAACATACATTTCAATAATGTATTATGTGTTAAGAGTCTGTGTTGCAACCGTCAATTAAAATATCAAATCACTCATTCAAGTAAAGGTAGAATAGTAGAGTTTTCATCTAACCAAGTTGTAATCAAGGATTTAAAAGATCCCAGGCATGTCCTAGCCTTTGGAATAATATACCAAAATGGGCAAGTTTTCATGTATACTTGTGTAATGTAATTTTTTTGATGTATAAGCATGTTTTCCAACAAAGAAAAACATTATCTAGTAATGTAATACTCATTATATCCAAATAAATCATATTTAGATAAACACAATGTTAAATAATATAATGTTTTCATATTCAAATGTTGAACAATTGTTAATAAAGTAATACTTTACATGTCCACGCATGTAATTGTTTTTTTATGTCCAATTTGTTGTCCAACCAAAAAAATGTTATCCAATGACGCAATATTTATTATATCCAAATAAATCATATTTATATTAATAAAATGTTAAATAATACAATGCTTTTCATAATAAAATGTTGTGTTTTTTAAACGTCGGTCTTGCGACGCTTGGGAGAAACTGTCGGAAGAGTGACGTTTCTCATATAGACTTCGGTCTTGGGACGTTTGGCTTCACAACGTCGCAAGACTGACATCTATATGAGAAGCGTCGGTCTTCTGACGGTTTCTCCCAAGCATCGCAAGACCGACGAATGTGTAGGCGACATCGCAATTCCGATGTTTCGTCCCATAAACATCGTAAAATTGACGAAGTGTTTAAAATGTTGCAATTTCAATGAGAAACATAAACGTCGCAAAAGCAACGATGTCCCACAATTTCAGTATAGTAACGGTTTGTGGCAGGATTTGAAAAACTGATAGAAATTGGGGAAATTTGCAACATTAAGACAAAAGTGTTAGAAATAAAGTGTCGAAATTTCTGCCAAATGTACTAGTGAATGATGAAGGCAATGTTGGTTATGGACAACAACAAAATAGAGTATGGGATTGAGGAAGACAAATATTAAAAGCAGATGATTAGGATATCATGATTATTTTTAACCTTGGGATTCTGATGTAGGAGAATTAGGCTCAGAAAATTCTTTGAATTTTAATAGGCTTAGTGGTCTTGTGTTTTCAAAGAAGATTGGTTTCTTATGTATTAAATTAATGTAATTTTAAATATCTTGAGTGAATTAAGTGAGGCATTTAAAACAGGAATTTATTAATTATTTGTGAGCCATTTTGTAAATGTTCTCGAATGTTAGAGAATATGAGAGAATTAGGGAATGCGAGATTTGGAAATTATTTGTAAACTTAGATTAGGAATTGGTTCATGATTTTAGGATGAGAGAGGATCTTTAGGGATTAGTTGAGTCAAATGAGGACTTAGAGGATATTTAGGATTTTTTTGAGAAGATAAAGGATCTGAAACCAAAATTGGTTTCAGAACCATTTGTATAAATTGTGAAGTCTCAAAAGATAGTAGAGGTAAGTTTTACAGAGGTAAAGTTTGGATTGAAAACCTATGGGCCAGAGATTGTGTGAAAAGGCCACTGATTAGAATATCAAGCCAGAGAGAAGAGATCTTTTTTAATTATTTGATTATATGTATATATGGAGGAGTTTGATTTCTCAATTACTAAGTGTGCATAAATCAGAGGGTCTGCATAATAAAATAGATCGAATGAACAGAGTATTCGAATTTAAATGGTGTGCAATGAATGATTTATTAGTGTTACAACACAATATATATATGCAGAATGAATCCAGCAGAATCAAATTCGAATATATACAAGCAACTGTTGATGACAGAATGGATCGCTAATGACAATAGAACAATGTGCAGAAAGGTAGGATATTGGGTTTAAAAATCCAATTGAATAGTGAAATTATGAACAGAACCGAAGAAGATGAATTCTGAACAATGCAAGGTCAACATTCATGTTATAATTCTACATGAATATTGTATGCAAAGGTTAGTCATCAATTCACATTAGATGCAGATCCATGGCTTGATTCCTCTTGGATCGATGGCATTACACAGAAATTGGCCCTTCAAATTGAAGTCATAAGTGGCAGCGCGTGAAGTGGATAGATTTGATGGTAAAGATTCTGATAATAGTGGTTTTATGTGTGTGCGAGGATGGTGGATCAGAATGAAAGGATGGGAACAAAAATAAGTCTGATATTTCACAGAAGAAAAGGTAAATTTGTTTTATAATAAAGTAATTAGGCCAGTTCAAGGATCGCCAAAGTGGGATTGCAGTCAGTTGTGTCAAAATGGAAAGAGGTTCTTCAAAATGAAGAATTGAGTTTTGGTTTACGAACGTTTGAAGTGAATGGTTGGATACGAATGGATGTTTGTTTCTTTTCAAGGATAAAAGGGTTGGGAAACTGTTAATTGAGTGCACTTTGGGTAAAAAAGGAGGAAAGCTCTTTGTTGAACAAAGTAGAACCCGAGATTCAGTGCATAAGCAAGAAGAACTATGAATCGGTTATTAAAATGAAATGTAATCAAGTGTAGGTGGAAGAAAATGATTCTCTTTAAAATTTGTGCTCATGTAGAATTCTAAAGGAAAGGTAGGTGTGGAAACGTGAAGTTGTTTCTCAAACAAGAAAGTGATTTTCGCATAGCATTTAGATGGTAAGTGGTAAAGGTTGAAAGCACGCGATTAGGGTGGGTTGGCGACATGTAGCACAAGTGAAAAAGTAAAACTACTTTTTTCACATTCATTTTAAAAATTATCCTTCATGCTAATAAATATGTGATGTAACTAGGTCCTTCAGATTGTATAGATCTCAACGGTAGAAATTTCATAGTACTGTCAAGGGAAAATTCAAACGTTTAAATATGTGCGACTAATTCTAATTGTTAGGTAAGTGGAACCTCCAACTCACATGCATATATATATATATATATATATATATATATCGATTATGAGCGATTAACCATTGGATTGAAGCTTTGAGTAGAAGATCAACGGCATAATTATGTGCGAAGTCATGAGGAAAAAGGTAAGAGGGAAAAAAGGGTTTATACTTTGGTAAAATGGTTTTAAAGAAATAAATATTGAAATATTCCTCTATTTAATTAAAAAAAAAGTTTTTATATGACTTATAAAAAGTAATTATGATAAGGTGAAATGACTTCTACCTAAGAGGTTACCAATTTTGGAAGTTATCTTGAGATTAAGATTAAAATACACATTCAAATGTGCATACTGAGGTTTTGAGCAGCTTGGGTTGCGTTATATTTTAATATGAAAGGTTTAACTGACTATCTATGGAAAGTAATTGTACCAATCCTAATAGCACTATACCTCCCATCATCACCCATCTCGATGTGCATGTGAATATCCTTCTCTTCCAAGCTACTAAAGAGTTATTTTTTTCCCGTCATGTGCGAAGATGCTCCAATATCCAAGTATCACATAGATCCCATTAGATTTGATACCATGCATGCCATGGGAGAGAAGTCCAAATCAAACTGTGAGGCCAAAGCTTCACCAGTTGCAACTCCTAGAGCCTTCTTATTTTTCTTGTTCTTTTGTGGATAATTTTTGGCATAGTGTCTATGATCATGCCAGTGAAAAAAAATAATCTTTGAGATGTCACACTTCTTGCCTTCTTTTCCGGTCTCATATTTGGAATGGGACTTGTTCCCCTACCCGTTATTTTCATTAGTAGCCAAGGCACAATTTTCCTCATCATCAGTCTTGGATCAGGATCCATCCCTCGTATTCCACCAAAAATCTTCTTGTACCAAATCCAACAATAATCACTCCCAATCTAGTAACTTCTCCCTATGTTTCATAGATTCCTGTTAATCATGATAGCTCTTGGGAAGGCCTAGAAGTGTTAGGCTCAAAAATTCCTCATCAGCTATGTTAACCCCAACACTTCCAATATCATCTAGACATTGACTGAACTTCATCAAGTAATTTTGAATTGTGTTGCGCTTCTCCATTTTGATTTTCCTAAGCTTTTCTTTAAGTGCCAATTTTTTGTGATCATTGCTGCTTTGAAACAGATATGTCAAGGCCTTCCACATAGCATATAGAGTTTCCTTTCCATGGATACTCAAGAAAATATGATATCGAACTACCTCTAATAAGGTCCTCCTCGGCTTTGCGACATCATTCCTCCATGCTTCATAATGCGCAACATCTACTTGATTAGGTTCAGGAAGATCAATGTTAATGAACTCCTTCAACCCATTATCCTCCAATACAACCTCCATCCTGTCCCTCTATGAAATATAGTTCAAGTCACCCTTGAGTTCATATTCTATTCTCAAGCCTGTGAAAGACATCCTAGTAAACTTCTATTTCCAAAGAATATATGTGAAAATTTGAATACTGCTCAACATAAACTCAATTTCTTCTCTACTATTGTGATTCCTGACACTCTGATACCATGTAGAAAAGCTTAAAAAAAACTCTAATCTCATGTATAAATTACACCAATAGATTCACTTTGATCATGCAATGTACTAAAATAGGATATTGAATCCTTCTACAATATTTATGGAATATAAATCATGATCGCTCAATCGTATGCAGGTAAGAGAAAGAATTAAATCAATCAAAACATGATATTTTCCTAGGGAAAGAAAATGCTCAAAATTCCTCGATATTTATTGTATAATCAACCAAGAAATCATGAAATAATACAATGCATGTGTGCTCAGGAGAACCTCATACACTCTACCAATTGTGTGACACAGATCTATGCGAAATCAGATAATTACATAAGAAATTTCCTGCCCACCTTTACCCTACCTTGCTCACACAATCCGTAGGCTAAATAATTCATATTAAATATTACTTAAAACTTTATTGGACAGCGCAATCCATCATGGGAATCCTGTGGCCTTATTATTGTGCTTGAGCAATTCTCTAATAATACAACAACTATTTTACTTACCTTTAGCCTTTGTCTCAATTGGGTCGTCATCATGATTTATGTGCATGCAATTATTAATAGTGAATCATCAGTTACTCCTTAGATCACTAATTGTGAATTAAATATAATTTAATGTTGGGTATGTGTTATATTCTTTCCACAACTAGCCCCAAACATTGTACGTTGCGCCGGGTGCAGCAAGGGAGTCACAAGAGGGGAGGCAGCCCCCACTGTTGGGGTCCGGGGCAGCGCCCCGACGAATTTTTTTTTGGTGTGCAGACCCACTCATAGGCATACCCACCCATGTTTTGTGCATGAGTTTTCACATGGTTTTGGGGTACGATGGTTTTCGGCCCCTGGTATTTTGTAGATCCGGTCAAGGGAACTATGGTTATGTTCTAATCCAAGGTTAATGGATTGGGGTTTATGTACGCTTCAACATGTAAATATATGTGTTGTAACACTAAAAGGAATATAATGAAAAATCAAGCTGGTCATCCAGATTTGGGATCCAGGGGAAAATCTCAGTGTTTATCTATTTTATGTTTTATGCTCTCGCTATTGTTTATTTTCTGTTATAAGATTCACGTGTAGATAATTTATGTTCAGGGTTAAAAACTACATTTGGTATTAGAGCTGTTTTGGCTTCAAGGGGGCGCCTTTGCTGTTGAGGGTTTTTTGTTCAGGCCTGAGGTAGACCCTGTTCAGTGGGAGATCTGTGGGATCGATTCTTGCGGTGAAAGAAGATGGCGAGTGGCATAAAGATAGAGATCGAGAAATTTAATGGTCAGAGTTTTGAGTTGTGGAAGCTCAAGATGGAGAGATCTGCTGGTGGATAAAGATCAGTGGATCGCGGTAGATCCATATACTAAACCAATGACAATGTTAGATGAAGACTGGAAGAAACTGGATCGAAAGGTTAAGAGCACAATATGGTTGTGTGTCACAGATTCAATATTATTGAATGTATCTGTGGAAGCTACGGCAAATAATTTGTGGGAAAAACTTGGGACTTTGTACCAATCTAAGTCTCTGGTGAATAAGTTGTTCCTGCGGAAAAAGCTGTATAACCTGAGGATGAAGGATGGAGACTTGGTGACAGAGCATCTGAATGCCTTCAATATTGTGGTAAGTCAGCTGTCATCTGTTGATATTAAAATCTCAGATGAAGATAAGTGCATCAGTTTGTTGTGTTCTCTACCAGACTCGTGGGACAGTCTGGTTATTGCAATAGGTAGCAATACAAATACCTTGAATTTTGATGACATTGTCTCAGCCTTGTTGTCGGAGGAAATGAGACGGAGAAATATGGAGGGCCAGAATGGAGATGCCTTATCTGTACGAGGAAGGTCCCAAAAAAAAAACAAGAATAAGGTTTCGAGTGGGAGATCTAAATCTAGAGGGAGATCTAAATCTCCCGGAAAGTTTGTAAAGGTGTTCTGGAAATGCGGAAAGGAAGGACACTACAAAAGGGAATGCAGATCTAAAGCTCCTGAGAAAGGAAAGGGATCTGATGATGCTTCTTCTGTAGAGGCAAAAAGGCCGAAGCAATGGAAAATCTAATCATCATCATGTAGCAAAGACATAAAGGGAGACATCCACAAAACCGAAATCAGAGAGGAAGGTCATGGAACAGATTGAGTGTTCAAGGTTACTACTGTAAGAATTTTGGCCACTATGAACACGACTATAGAAAGAAATAATCAGATCAACACAGAGGCTATATCAATCTCTCTAGAAGTGAAGGAGAATCCTCAGAGACCATGTTTCTTTCATGCCATCTCTAATAAGACAAACAGAGTGAAGATATTTGGTTGCTCGACAACGGATGCAGTAATCACATTACAGGTAACAAGAAACTTCTTTCTTCTCTATATGCTTCCATAACATCAAAGATAACGCTTGGATATCGTACAAGTATTAAAGCTGAAGGAAAAGGTATTGTTCCTATTCTTACTAAGAAGAATCAAAACAAATACATCCCTATTGTTTATTATGTTCCTCAGCTCAAACATAATCTCATTAGTGTAGGAAAATTAATGGAACATGGCTATGATGTATTGTTTCAAAAGAACACCTATTATACATATGATAAATATCCTCATAAAAGATTGATAGCAGAAGTTGGAAAGACCAATAATAGGATGTTTCCATTAATCCTTAGAAGCCAAAATACCAACTAATATTTAGTCCACAATATATCAAGAATAGATGAAACTCATCTATGGCATTCTAGGTATGGCCACATTCCAGTCAAGAGTCTTAGTCTTCTTCAAAAGAAATCTATAGTCATTGGTCTACCTACTATAAGTGAAAAAGTCTATAATTGTGAAGTTTGTTTCTTGTCCAAGCATAAAAGAGATAGTTTTCCCTCATCAACCTATTGTCCAAGCATAATTGGTGGTAGTTTCTACTTTCTGACATTTATTGATGACTTTCGCAGGAAGATATGGGTGTATTTAAAAAAAAAAGTTAGATACCTTCTCTAGATTTATGGAGTTCAAGGCAGAAGCAGAAAGACAGAGTGGAAAACTGTTGAAAGTACTCAGATCAGGCAGAGGAGGAGAATACAACTCAAATGAATTCAAAAAATTTTGTCGACAACAAGGTATCATAATGTAGCACACAACCAAATACGCTCCACAACAAAATGGTGTAGCGAAAAGAAAGAATCAATTGATCATGAACATGGTGAGATGCATGCTACGAGAGAACAAGTTGAAAAATAAGTATTCGGCTGAAGTAGTATTGACAGCAGTGTATGTTCTTAACAGATCTCCAACATCCAGCCTACAAGATAAAATACCTCAAGAAGCATGGGATGGAAACAAGGTAAATGTGTCACACTTTAGAATCTTTGGATCAATAGCTTTTTCTCGTGTTCCTGAATAACTAAGAAAAAAGCTTGATGATAGAAGTGAGAAATGCATATTTGTAGGTTACAGTGAACAGTCAAAAGCCTACAAACTTTATAACCCCATTACCAAAAAGCTCATTATAAGAAGAGATGTGAAATTTTTCGAAAATAAATCTTGGTTTGACCATGTAGATGAAACTTCAAATCAGCCTTTTTATCCACCATAGTCTCCAAGATTGTAGGTTTAAGAACAGCCGAACATTCTGAAAATGGAACATCATCAAGCACTGATTCAGCCAGTGATCAAACATCTTTAGAAGAGGGACAAAAAACAAGAATTATTAGAGAGATATATGAACAGGAGCATGAATTTGAACAATAGAATATGTTTGCATTCATTTCAACTCAACCGGCTCATTTTGAAGAAGAAGTTAAAGAAAAGCATTAGGTCGAAGCAATGAACCAATAAATTGCTGCCATAGAGAAAAATCAAACTTGGGAATTAGTTGATCTCCCAAGAGACAAAACAAAAATTGGTGTAAAATGGGTATATAAGACCAAGATAAATGAATAAGGAAAACTTGAGAAACATAAGGCAAGGTTGGTTGCCAAAGGATTCTCACAATAGTTTGGTGTCGACTATGGTGAAACATTTGTTCTAGTAGCAAGGTTAGACACTGTCAGAACCATTTTGTCCATAGCAGCTCAACACAAATGTAAAGTCTATCAGCTTGATGTAAAATCTACCTTCCTAAATGGTATATTACAGGAATAAGTTTATGTAGAGCAACCTCCAAGTTTTGAAGTAAAAGGACAACAGAATAAAGTATATAGATTGAAGAAAGCTTTATATGGTTTGAAACAAGCTCCAAGAGCCTAGTACAGTTGCATCGACACCTATCTCATCAAAAGTGGTTTTTCCAGAAGTAGCCATGAACCCACTTTGTATACCAAATTCATGAAGGTAAAATTCTTATTGTATTCCTTTATGTAGATGATCTTCTTTATACAAGAAATATGATGTTAGAAGATTTCAAAGCAGCAATGCAAGCAGAGTTTGTTATGACAGATCTAGGAGTCATGAAATATTTCTTAGGAATTGAAATTCACCAATCTGATAATGGAATTTTTGTTGGTCAACAAAAATATGCCACTGATATCATTCAAAAGTTCGGAATGAGCAATTTTAAATTAGTTGATACACCAATTTCTCAAGGTACCAAACTCAACAAAGAAAATATAGCACCATCTGTTGATCCCACATTGTATAAAAGCCTAGTTGGTAGTTTGTTGTATCTAACTGTAACTAGATTAGATATTATGCTTGCAGCAGGTTTTGTCTCAAGGTTTATGTAGTCACCAAAGCTTACTCATTGGCAGGTTGCAAAAAGGATCTTGAGGTATATTGCAGGGACCATAGACTATGGTTTGTTTTATGCAAATTCTAAAAAAATTTCAATTTCAGGTTATATAGACAGTGATTATGAAAGGAGTTTAGATGATCGCAAAAGTACCTCAGGGTATGTTTTTTTATCTTGGAACAACTTTGATTTCATGGGCATACAAGAAACAATCAATCGTTTCAATATCTTCTGCAGAGGCAGAATATGTAGCATCAAATACAGTAGCTTGTCAAGAAGTATGGTTGAGAATATTATTGAAAGACATTTCAGATATTCAAAAGCAGCCAAGTCCAATTTACTATGATAGCAGTTCAGCAATTTCTTTATCAAAAAATCACGTTTTTCACAAAAAGAGCAAGCACATTGACACACGTTTTCATTTCATTCGTGAACTTGTTAATGATGGGGACATCACTCTTTCTTTTTGTTGTTCCAAATACTAGCTTGCAGATATTTTCACAAAACCATTGGGAAAGAATGTATTTGAATTTCAAAGAGAGAAATTAAGCATTGTTAGTGCCTCCACTTGTAACAGTTGAGATTAGGAGGGGATGTTGAGATATTAATCTCACTGTCCATTAGGTTCAATTAGGATTCATTACATTTAATTTATTTTCTGGTAGCTATCATAGGTAGTTTAGTTTTACTTCAGTTTACTTTAGTTTTACTCCAATCATTTATTTCTCATGTTTCCAATGTAATTCTATTTAACTATTTCATAATATTGAGATGAGAAATTTCTCTGCTCCATTATACTTTTTCAGTTTCTCAATTATTTTCATTTCATACAATAATTGCAAAGCATAGTTAATAAGTTTTTTCATATATCTAAATAAAATTTAGAAATACAATGTTCGATTAGATTTGGTCAAGTAATGGCCAATTTCAATTTGTGAAATCAAGTATCTATGATTTTTGTTAGATAATAGCAAATAAGAGATTATATATCTCTTTCAAACTACTACTGAATACAAACTACCATATCCTACCAAAAATCATGTTATTTTATGACTGATTTGAAGTGCATGGAAGAGCTCGAAAACCTCTGGGCGAGAGAAAAATTCAAAAGACTATCTCACAAAGGTCGCGATCTTTAAATTCCTTAGAAATTCTGCAAGAAATCAAGACTTGCAAGAATGCACATGCATTGACAATACCTATCTAGGATTCAACCTCAAGTTTGAGTTTATATTTCAATGTAGTAGCAATATTCTGAGCCATTTTCCATCTTCAATGACACCTTTTCCATCGACAAAACAAAACGAAGGGAGTTCAAGAGCGAATAACAAGAATGTGTGAGCTCCTAAATGTATGCCTGCCATTTATCGGTAGTATCATCCATATAAACACACCTGGGGGGCTGTTGAATCATCTTTGTCGGGTTCGCCACATATCTTAGCACCATGAGGATGTTGTTACAGATTATCTTCGTGTCACCATGGGAATAGGCCAAGAAATTGTTCATACCCACACGTTCCATTTTTCGAGGTCAAATTAAGGTTGCGAGTTCTCCTCTCTACAGCGTATTTTTCCTCTGATGTCTCATTAGGGTTTCTAGTGCTCTTTTCTGTGGCATATTTTTTCTTCAAGATCTTATTACGGTCGTCAGTGCTCTTTTCCACTGCATAATTTTTCTGCTTTTATTTTCCATTCCCTTTTCTTCTGAGCTATTTGAAGTGTTTATGTATGAGCTTCTCTAGTTTGTTTAAGTGCTTTTCTAGCTCTTTCGATTGGAAAATAAATTTCATCAGCTCCAAATAATTGGATTGCAGCTCCACAAATGCCTTTGTGTAGCCACTCCTTCTTGGAATCCTCTGTGTCCATTTCTACTGGCATGTTTCCTATTCGATAACTTTAAACAAATGGTCCAATTGAGGGACTAAAGGCACCACCTGAAACCCCTGCATCTATTAATTTTATTGATTGAGGGCCAAATAAAGATGATGCCTAACTCCATAAAAAAAAATTTCGCAACAAAATGAACCTGTCGTGCCTGCCCCAACAAACTTTAGGGAGTAATAATAACTCGGAGTAACAAAGGCTAGGTTATTAGGCAGCGAAATTTTAACTCAATAGTCTACTAGGCAGGAAGATTAAATTTTCACAGTGATTTTTCTAGTGGAATATAGTCTTAGTCAACCCAATAAATCTTTCTTTGGCCATGGCCACAACCCTATATTGCTAGTCAAATCAACCACAGAAATATATTCCCTGCAAGATATCAAAAAATACATTGGAGTTAACAAAAACCAACATACCATCAAAAAATTCTAATTTTAAATGTGCTTACAGTACAAAATACAAAATAAAGGTGGATAGTATTGTAATATCCATTTGGTACCCTCTTCTTTTGTGTATGGAGTACAATAATTTGTCATAATAATTAGTTCTGTTTGTAATTTTTTGTAGCCCGTATCTTTTAAAGACTATGGATTAATTTGGATTACAAATAAAATTCAAAAGTATCAGAGCGAATTTTTGCAATGCCCTCACCTCCTTTTAGTTCTGGCTATAAATAATTGTTTCCCATAAGAAAAAATGAATAATATAGTTAGAAACTAAGAATAAGCAGCTCTAAGAATTAACAAGCCAATAAAAATGGTAGATATAAAAAAAAAAGTTGAAGTGGTTTTCTAATTAAGTAATCCTTTTATTTACACATGTATATATAATTTCCTCAATCATAATAGACTCTAAAGCAGCCTCTGACAATTTAGAAGGTAAATGGTCAAGAATATTCACAAAGTTTACCACAATAAAATTTAAAAACACTAAGTCGTGAAGGCCAGCAGAGTCAGAGGGTTCTTCAAAAGATATTTTTGAACAATAATTGTGAAAAATTATAATAATTTATAAGAGTGCCAAAATTCCTCAATTGCTTATAGTTGTGTTAGCGCACATAGATATATAACATTTTGGTATATGTTTCTTTCTATCACTTCATAGACATAACCTATATATTCCTAGTGCACCCCCTTTCTATATACTAGAGATATTATTTCGGTTAAAAGACCTTGAGATATATTTATTGTAATTGATTTATAAATATAATAGTAGATTCCTTATGGAAATAACCAACAAGTGTTTATAAATATTCATATTAATGATTTATATGGTAAAAATAGTAGTTCAATGCAATGTTTCTGATATCCAAGAACTTCTTGACAACCATCGGTTTAATATTTATCTTCAACTTTTGAATATTTTTCTATTTATGATGTTTATTTTCTATCATCCCTAGATGAATTCTAGATGGTGGAATTGAAATTCAATTCTCCTTTTTTCAGTTAGATGGTGGAATTGAAAGTCAATTCTCAACATTGACATCATTTTGATAGAGTTGTTGTTACCATTAGTGTTCTCGTGAAAGTATCAATATTTTTTCTAAATTGACATACGTTCCTCACCTTCATACTTTCTCATTAAGAAAAGAGGGAAACCTCCCTCTGTAGGTACATTTTACTTTCTTGATTTTTAAAATTGGCATCATTGTAGCATCTTCTATGTACTGCACTTCCCTATTTTAGGAATTTAAAGGGTAAGTTCCTTAGATGAAACACCCAAGTTCACCGCTTACAAAAAAATCACAAATTAGTACACTAGTATTTGACGTGGTTAAAACCCTCATAAGGGAAAAATTCCATGGCTTGAGCCAATGTTTCCACTTCAGGAAACTTATTAATATAAATAAACAAAATTTACATAAACTTCTCTCATAAATGGTCGCCAAAGAAATGAACCTCCATGATCTTTAAATAGAGATCATGGACCAATCAGGTGCTAATTCATCGATCAAGTGTCAGTAATATCGAGGAGAGAATGAGCCATCGGATCACTACATATTGTGACCATTGGATTATTAGTTACAAAGTACATAGTAAAGAAACACACTTTACCTAACTCTACACTAGAACAAGCTATTCTTAAATATTTCCTATGTGTTGGAATTTCCTAACATCCCCCCTTAATAACCACTTCGGATAGGATTGAAGGATTTACAAAGGTGACACAATAGGAGAAGGAAGGAACCATTAGAGCCTATCTACCCTTAATCATAACTTTCCTGAAATCTAATCATAGATCGAAGTTTGGTAAACTTTTCTTCTGTGATAGACTTTGTAAATATATCAGTAGCTTTATCATTGGTTGAACAATATTCCAGTTAAAGAACATGAGCATGAATGAGCTTTTTGATGAAGTGTATGTGTAGCTCAATGTGTTTCATGTGCTCATGTTAAATTGGATCTTTGCATAGATGAATGGAACTCTGATTATCACATCAAAGTGTAGTTGGATGCTGCTGATAAAGACCAAATTCAAAAATGAATTGAGGAAGCCACAAGGCTTTCTTGATGTCTTCAACAACACTATGATACTCTGTTTCTGTCGAGGAAAGAGAGATGAAACTTTTTTTCTTACAAGACCATGTAATGGGTGCTCAACCAAGAGAGAATGCATAACTTGTAGTATACTTTTGATCATTAGGGTCACCAACCCAATCAGAATCAATGAAACCAATCAACAATGGAGACGCTCATGCACTACAATGAATCCGAAACTAAATTGTACCTCGAATATATGGAATTATTCTTTTAGCTGCTTTTTAGTGATTTTCATGAATTTTGTGCATAAAACGAGCAACAAGACCAATGAAAAAGGAAATGTCAAGATGGGTATTGGTTAGGTACAAAATTTTACCAACAAGTTGATGGTATAAGGCAGCGTCAACTTCAAGGGAAGTGCAAGTGACTCGAAGCTCGACTCCAAACCAAAAGGAAGAAAGGGCTAGCTTACAATATTCCCTGTGAAAGTACCATAGAATATCACATGAAAACTTTCACCAAGAAAGGGTAATACCTTCTTTGGATTCCAAGACTTGAAGACCAAGGAAATAATTGCGTTCCAAGTCTATCATTTCAAACTTCTTTTTGAGGCTAGACTTCACATGGTTTATATGGTTTTGATCACTACCAATAAGGATAATATCATCAACATAAATAACAAGGATGATTAAGGAATTAACCACTTTCTTGG